>JAVJIF010013524.1:0-141760 GCA_038442645.1 Agave tequilana
CAATGGACTCTCTTAGTTGTCACGTTAACAATATACCTCTGACAATTTCTTCTACATAAAATCCAACAGAGATATTAATTTTCCCACGGAATTTATGACCAAATCCAATTTCCCTAGCGGAATTATTTCTTTTATCGTTATGACCAGTTGACACCTCTGAACAGTAGAAATCCCGAGCTTGGTGGTTTCTCAATCGGTTATGTCCATGTTATCTCTGAATCGACAGATAACCAAGTCTTATCTTTCAGTCCAGTAGGGATTATACCTTTGTCATTATGTCCAATTCGCCACCTCTGAATGGCAGGGTTCTGAGTCTAGCAACTCCCAATCGGTTATGTCCATATTACCTCTGAATTGATAGATAACCAAGTCTTATCTTTCAGTCTAGTAGGGATTATACCTTTGTCATTATGTCCAGTTTCGCCACCTCTGAATGGCAGGGTTTTGAGTCTAGCAACTCCCAATCGGTTATGTCCATATTACCTCTGACCCGACGGATACCTAAATCTCTCTCTTTTATGGTACTCCAACTGTCATGTCCAGTCAATCACCTCTGAACAGATCAGTCCATAACTTTGTTCTCCTATTCTCTATCAAGGCGAGAATTTTTGCTGTCATGTTAACATTAAACCTCTGAACAACAGATTGTGAGTCTAAGATCCCTTAGTTGGTCATGTCCAGTCAACCACCTCTGAATCAACAGGAGTCCAGATTCAATCTATCTCTGTAGTCCATGATGGACTAGCTATCAAGTTAATACGACTACCTCTGGCAGCGGATCCAAAGTTTAGTGTGTCTTAGTCTATCACGTCCAGTTTATCACCTCTGAATAGACGGGTCCCTAAAATCGGGTTCACCTCCACTTTGACATCATGTCCAGATCATCACCTCTGAATGACAAAATTTCTCATAGCTAGTTAGTTACTTTTAATTGGCAACTCCTAAGCTTCATTTGTCTTAGTTCAGTAGGAACTATCATCGGTTGTGGTATCTAATTTATCATAATCTATTCACATATCTGATGATCTTTAATCTGTTATGTTAATATTTACCTCTGAACAGTAAAGATCGTCAAGCTCACTCTTTTCTATCCTCATCTCAACATGATTTGAGTCGAGTCATTTTTCAAATTTATAACTAATTCTATCAGTTCACCACCTCTGACTATATTAGTTATACCATTAGTTCCTTTCTTTTTGAGGATTGTAGTACAACTTGAAAGTAAGAATTGCAGAAGATAAAACAAGTTAGAAGCACAACAGAGGAGTCAAATAGTATACTTTTTATTGATTCAAAAAGGAGGATACATAGATTACATGCTACGAGGGTGCTTCGTAAGACTTGATCCGTTCTTCAAGGATGGCCAGCCTATTCTTCCTCCCTCAGCAGCTCTGATGAATGCCTGCGATTTCAACTCGGCCTCATTTAAGTTCGCTGTCTGGGACAGACGAGCCTCAATTTCAGCTAGAGTTGCCCTTTGTGTTAGCTCGTGCAGTACGACTTCATCATTCTGGGCCTTGAACTGCTCTAGCCGAGCGATCTCCTCAAGACGCACAAGTTTAGCCTTGAACAGAAGAAGATTGGCTCTCTTGATCATCTCTTGGGCCTTCTTAATCTTATCCTCAGCGTCGAGAAGAGCACTATTAGAAGCATCTATGGCATCTCCAATTTCTACTTTCCTTGTCTCCAAGGATTTTAAATCTGAAGATATTGCCTTAGCTGCTTCCTGTGCTGCAAGATGAACTTCACGCATTTAAGCAGCAAGACGTTCAAGCTGTTCATTAACTGAGGAGTCCAAATCTGAATTGCTGAGACGGCGTCATTTGTGTACATCCCTCTCAAGCCTCTCCACCAGAAGCTCCAATACAGCAGCCTGGTCATCCTCTCCAAAGTCTCGAATGCTACCAATATTTAGAGAGAGGACCACCTTCAGAGCAGAAAATGAGGTAGTCGAGCCCTTCAAGACCAAAGCAATGGATCGCTTCAAGCTCTTGTAGAAGCTGTCAACTATCTCAGCCACAAATTCTCGCTCAGCTTCAATTACTTCCGGTGATCGAGTAGTATCTAAAGACAAAGCTTCTACTAGTTTCACAGTCATAATAGTGGGGGAAGTGGCAGAAACACTGGCAGGAGGAGGACGAGGAATCGCCGGTGATTGAGGAGGAGTCTTCATTGAAACTAACACACTGGCCACAATAGAAGTATGACTGGTGACTACTTCAGGAAGAACTGGCTCAACAACCAGCTTCGGGGACGTAGGGCTGGTATTATCCTCAGCTAAGCGGTTGTCAGGATAGGTAGCATCAAAGAAACCACTGGCATCTTACCTACCGATGCGATGGGAGCGAGATTGGTTCTGCAACCACCATCTCCTCAGCCTCTTTAACTCCACCCGTAGGCTTAGGCCGATAAGAGGGTAGGTCGTGATACAAGATATCCAACTCGGCAACGTCCGTTGCGGCTGAAGTACTTGCGTCACCCCTGATTCCCTCAGGAAGATCAGCTGGTCCCCTTGAAGTCGATGAACCCAACGGTGGAACACCTGTGAAAAGACTTTGTTGAAACAAGGCGTAACGAATATCAGGAGAGAATTGCTTACAAGAGATCAAAGTATTACCAAGAGGCGATACCGCCTCAACTGCCTCAGCAACAGTCTCTTTCTGGACTTCCTCGACGGCAACGCTAATTCCACCAGGCTCCATAGAAAAGACTTTGGCAGATGCAGGAGGGACGTACGACTCACACTTCGCTCGCCGAAGCCTCTGTGGTCCATCCTATAGAGCTGGAGGCCATGGGACTCTCTTTCGAGGTCCCAGCACTCAAAGGACCGACATCAGTCGCGTCACCTCCAGATTCTTCTAAGACGACAAAGTAGCTAGCTTCGTCACCTTCCTTATAAGTAAACAGGGGATCATAATAATCCCCCTGTTCTCCTACAGTCTTGGCTCCCTGTTCTCTTGCAGCCTCGGTTCCTGAATTATAAGATAAACAAATGAGCTGTATGAAATATATAAGTACATGACAGAAAAACGAGTGAAACTCGTCTCACCCAGGCTGGGAACAACTTTATCAGTCGTCTGTTTTTGTGCCTATAGTTTAATAACTAACGGGACAGGAGGAGGAGGCACTGCAGCCGATTCGCCGTCTGCAATAATGGTGGGTGTAGTAGTGACAGGCTTCTTCATTACCGTCTTCCTACGGGACCCACCTTGCCGCTTTCGTTTGAAGTAGACGTCCGGATCTTCTTCCTCCACCTCTTCCACCTCCACGTCTTCCATAGGAGCTGTGCCCACCCCTCCAGGAGAATCTGGTGGAACCTCAACGCCTATGGCTCCTTCAAAATGGGGACTTTCTGCATCTGAAGCTTCACTATCGACAGTGGCGACGAACTCCAGGAGGCCTGGCACCCGGACCCTTTTACCTTCATCCTTCTCTGTGACTTTCCACTTCAGCCATTGAGAAATCAACTTCATGCCAAAGAGTTGATATAAATCTGGTAGGCACAGAGTTTGAAGTCCTGTACCACTGACAGAACCCTAAAGTCATCAGAAGGTTTGGGGTCCTCAATCATGCACAGCCGTACCTCAGTGCAGCCAGCTATGAAGAATCGCCATGCGAGCACCATCAATGAGACTTCCCATGAAGGCCAGACTAGTGTTCGGGTTACCAACATAGAGTTGGTCATATCGGAACTGACGAGCAAATCAACTTGGGACATAAGAATCCAAATAGCAGGTATCCCTGCTCCTGTACACCAGATGAGATGGCCGGATGCTAACCAGCCATTCAAAGATCCCTCAATTCAGCGACGTCTTCCCATCCCCCACATCCTTGAATTCTTCGCCATAGCCCACATCGCGAATATAGGGGAAGCACCAGAAGAGGTTATAGACGTTGTACCGACACAGCAGCTTACGGACCGTAGCCACGTAAGTCCGTAACCATGAAGATCCCTCAAATCGACGGAGAAGCGCCATTCGAACGCCTTCTGGAGGCTCTTTACTAGCTTAAGTAATAGCTGGGCAGTGAAGAGAGAACCATGCCATCAAATAGGTGTATGGCAGGCCATCCTGGGGTTTGGTCCGTCGCGGGGCAAGATAGTGCCCTCCCCTTTTCGTCGTTGGTGGCCTACAGAAAGCCTCCATCAATGCACGAAGGCCCCGTTGAATACAACACGCCATTGTCGGGAGAAGTCCAATGGAGCGACCGTGGACTGACGACGAATGGCCAGGTAATAAGACAGTCGGAAGAATAGCATCGCTAGAAGGAGATGGCACCACATATCTTTTCAACCAAACTGATAAAAATCAGGCTAAAAGTACCTTCCGGGACATCGGTCGATGGGCCTAATGATGAAAACTTCTGAGAATGTCACCCTTCTCATAGGTACCATCATCTTCTTCTAAGACCATATCTCCTTGGGAATGTTCTTGAATCCTCCAGAAAATGTCCTCGTCTGCAACCCCGCAGTGAGCCGCTTCAGGAGCATCTTCCAAGTTGGGGAACAAATAATTCCCCCAGCTCTTCTCGAAGATCCCTTATGGTCCCTATGCGCACTCGAGCAAATGTAAAAATGGCACGTCAACTTTCGGTAAGTCTCGAATAGGGCCGGCTCCTATTTCTCCAGAAGTGCCAATTTCGCCTCGCATGGGAAGTATTCTTCATAAAGGAGAGATCCCATTGGTAGAGCAGAGACTTCCCACATCTCGTGCAAAGCCATGCCCAATTCGCCTACAGGGTAAAGAAAATCCCTGTAGCTGGACAGTATAACTCGAAGATGGCGTAGAAGTTCACTACGCTTATCTGAATGCCATAGCAGGTTGCCCTGACAGCCTCGTAAAGTACCAACCTCTCCAAATCCTCTTCAAAATGGGCTAAGACATATAGGGTCAATTCCCTCCACCAGGTCTTGGGGATGAATCCAGCATGGGGTCCTGAAATCAGTTGCTGGATAGTTGCCATGGACTTTGAAGAACTGATTTCCAAAGGTTTGAGCCATAGCGGGATTTTCCCCCACCGGGATGTCTTGGAGAACATTTCCAGGGTGAAGACCCAATATGCAGTAAGGAGGACCTGCCCTTGTATATCCAGGAGACGCAGCAATCAATTTCCCTACATGAACGGAGTCAGTGGTCCGAGTCACTTGCCACTTCATCTTCCGAGGCCTTGTCACGCATAGGAAGAAAGACAGCGGGAAATGACGCTTGCTAGATGGGAGGTAATACTTCTCGCCATCCAGATTGAAGATCCACTACTCGTTCCCAGCTAGCAGCTGATGATCGGTGCCAGGCGCTGCATCCCCAAACATGAAGCTGGGCTTCCGATAAATTTTTCGGTCACAATTCTCAAGGGGAGCATAAGTCAAGATGCTCCTCATGGTACGCTGATCTCCGGCATGGATCAGGGCATCCCAGCCAGAAGCGCTCCGCTCACTGAATAATGAGGCTTGTCCCTGGAATTGCAGGCTAATATTGCCATCCAGTCTCCTGGCTGTTCCAAAAAGACTGTTCAAAAGACCCGGAGTGTAGTGCACTGCAAAGCAAGAAGAACCTATATTAGTCCGTTAGCTAAAGAAAAGGAAAGCTAAAGCAAAAGAAAATTGCTAAGGCATAGTTTCGCTCAAGGAAAGCTAAAGCAAAAAGAAAATTGCTAAGGCATAGCTTCGCTCTCCGAGCAAAGCTAGCCTAGCATTAGCTTCGCCCTGAGGCTCAGCTCCACATCCTACACGAAGGTAGAATGCAGAAAATCTTCAAGTGTTAGCTTCGCTCTGAAATCTTAGCTTCGCGTTCTGTCGTTGGACAGAATGCAGAAAAGCCCCAAGGGCTAACTTCGCTGGAAAGACACTTGTGTCTAAAACTATTCAAAGGACTTTAAAGTCCTCTTCCTAGCTACGCTTCTAGAGCTAACTTCGCATCCTATCATTTGACAGAATGTGAACTGCCCTAAGGGCTAGCTTCGGATAGAAACTAAGAGAAGAAACTATTGGTTTCTAAATTCTAAGTTGAGAAATTAAGGGGAATTAAATCCCTAAAAATTTGGCAAATTGAATTAAGGGAGAGCGACCCCCTAAGATCACTGGATCATGGTGAATCACTCCGGATTCACCATGAAATAGCCAATAAATGGCTTCGAAAAGATATGAAAAATCTCTAGACAAAAGGAAAAATTCCCTACCCGCAATGGGGGCGTTCGATGACCGGAGGAGGAGAGGGCGCCTCCGTAGCAGAGGTCGTTGCCTCTTTGCCTGCTCGTCTTTTGGGAGCCATGGAAGAACTAAAAGTTCTGAAAATTCGAGTAAAGGAAAAGAAGAAGAGATGTAATTTCTGAAGAAAACTGAAGCGTTGTAAGAGAAAGTAATTCTCTCTTTCAGCCCATCGGGCTTTTATAGACATAAAAATGTCTAACTTCGCCTCCTCAAAAGAAGCGCAGGTGGTCGTTTCAAATTAATTTAAAACGATGCCTATGCGCCTTCCCTGAGAAGCCTTGCTTCAACCCCACCAAGGGCTGTTGGACGCGGAAAACTGTGAAAGCGGACTGGAGCAACTTTTCCTTGAATCAGATGAAAAATTACAACAGGCTAATCTTCCTGTTACAAGGGAGGGAGAATATTGAATCTTGAATTCCCCCTTTGTTTAGTGCTGGGTTCTTCGTGTGGCGGTGGAGAGTGAATCTTGTTCTCCGTTGACCAGATGACCGTCAATACCGTCGAGGGATCTTCTCCTTGGCAGGTAGAAGGAGTAACTCAGCCCCGTCCACCAAAACTCTAAAAGAGAAGGTAGGCGAAGAGCAACTTGTACGCAGCAAGCTGGCTTGAAGAGTCGAGCTCTCTCTCTCTGTCGATGATCTCTCCTTTTTTCCTTCTCGAAAATCCGCCCAAAAATTCGGACCCCTTCTTCATAGCGACGGGGCTATTTATAGAGGTTCCAGGGGTGAACGTGCCCCTGAAAACGCTCCACAATGAGGGCCAACTTTCCCGCTATATGGGCGGTAACTAACCCACGTGCCTGCTAAAGACACGCCACGATGGGAGCTGGTCTCCCTTACGTGTGGGCAGTGATTGGTCCCTTAACCAAGGCGGTTATATCTGAGACGCGGGCGTTGAGCCAACGCGCCTTGATGCGGAGACGCGGGCGTTGAGCCAACGCGCCTTGATGCTGAGACGCGGGCGTTGAGCCAACGCGCCTTGATGCTGAGACGCGGGCGTTGAGCCAACGCGCCTTGATGCGGAGACGCGGGTTTGGACTTTCGCGTCTTGATTGTCACATTTAGCCTTGCGCCTGGATCTTGGATCTCTACGTTTTGGTGGCTTGTCTTGGTGATTTTTAGACAGCCTACAGAATCCCCTCCAAAGTTTCGATATTCCGCAGTTAACTGGGACGGATTTCAAAATACTTTGGACTCTAGCTGAGTTCGCCTTCATGACTAGACTGTTGATGCTCCGGGTTTAATCTTATCTGGAGTTGGTCTTCGTGAGTGTACTGTTGAACTCTTTGAAGCCCCCAGAGTTGATCATGTGAGTGTCTAGATGTACAGTCTAAACCTCCCCGATTGCTTTTAGTCTGTCACTGGCGCGCTTTAAGCCAGGAGTGGTTGGTCGTCTGCTTGCGTCAATGTACTGTTGAACTGATTTTGCAGAAGCAGGAGGCCGAACGTAGGTTCTTTTTCAAAAAGTGGAGATGGTACTGCTGTAAAGACGCGATTTCTGTAAAGTGCGTCCTTTGGCAATGGAGACGCGACTGATCTTCATAAGGCAGACGCGATGTTCAGCTGGAGACGCGAACTTCGGAGAGACGCATCTTTTGAATATAGACGCGATTGTCTGGACGCATTTATGGCGATACTGACGGGGCATATCCATCGAAGAGACATGGCGTCGGGTGCGAGTTCGTGCCACGTCATGATTGCTCTGCCAGTTGGCCTGGGGAACCGACGGGATTTCGCCTTTTGGCGCGCGGATTTCCTGGCGCATTAAATGATCCGTGCCACGTGTCGAGCGACGATTCACTGCTGAGTCGTGGCGCATGATCTTCTCTGTGCGTTAAAGTGATTTTGTTCCACGCGTCGATGCAGAGAGTTAAACTCTTGACAGAGGCCTCTGCTGGTATGCCGTCCCGACTTGCCGTGATGTTTCTAGTCCACCCAAGTTTGCACTTTGGCATCATCATCATCATCTGGATTTCCTCATGAAGTCTGAGCGGGTGCATTCCTTCTGGAATTTGCGCCGCCGACTTAAACTTCCCTGAACGCGCGTACAGAAGTCTTTGGCACTTGGCGCTGACTTTGTTCACAAAGCTTGCGTTTCAAAGCCACTGTCTTGGCGCGTTTTATAGCCACTGCTTTGGACGAATTCCAAAAAGGTTTCAGACCCGAGCCTTGCAACTCTTGTTCACTCAACAAGGAGATGGCAACTTTCGGCGTCTGTACCTTTTCGGCGTATGTGCTTTCGACTTGGGCGCAGAATGAGACCGCGTTTTGATTCGCGTTTGTCTCTGCTGACGCAGCAGTTTGGCTCACTGCGTGGGTCATTCCCGCGTCTGCAGTCTGCATTTGCGACTTAGTTTTTCTCTGTTGAAACATACTAAGTTGCAGATTATTCTGATTCCTTTGTTTCATTTCTTGCAGGTAGGCTTGCTGGTTTGCTGGGCCCCTGGAAGGATGCTTTGGCCGGCGAACTTGTTCGATGTTCACCTATAAGAGAGTATATTATGGTCCTCGTCACCTATAAGAGAGTATATTACATCTCTGACGAGGACCCAACCCTCGCCAAGGTCTCTTCAGATCTGCTTCGCCATTCATGCTTGCTGGCAAGAGATGGTCAGGCTATGCATGACGGCGATGAGGGTTCCGGCGGTTGCGGTGGCGGACAAGATCCTCTCCTCTCCCACTCCAGAAGTCACATCAAGGACTCGTCATGTCTGATGGATGGGTCTGCTGGGGGAAGAGATGTTCATGAACGAAGGGTTGCAGGACTTTCTGCTGCCACCGGACCTCAAGGACACCATTGCTCTTAGCTTAGTCAGCTAGGGCGCTTTCGATGTTTACATCATGCATCGTGGTGTAACCAGCTTCTATTGTAGCCACAAAACATCGCGCACTTGGAATCAGACGCGGCTTTAAGGAGTGAGTGCAACCTCTGAGAGAGAGTGGGACTTCTTTGTACTCCTTAATTGTAACACTCAATCTTATTGTATAAGAGAGCGTTCTTACTGTAATACTCCATCTTATTGTATAAGAGAGCGTTTTGTATCACTTTCATATGTTTGGAAATAAATAAAAGCGACACTTTTCTTTTGCCTCTTTCCTTGTCTTGAACTTTTTGTCTTAGACTCGTAGAAGCAAAGAATCTTTGACTTTGTTAAAATTATGATGGTAACTTTAATAAGTCAAACTTTGTGGAGGAAGAGATCCTATTTCAGAAACTTTCACAGTACTGTCAGAGGTGTAATATTAACTTGACAGAGATGAAATAATCTTTGGTGGACCTGCCACTTTATAAGAGAAAGCGACAAGTAGAATTGGTACCCCAGGGAGGGTGAACTTTTATCAAGTGTTTGGGATTAACTTGATTGGGCTCAACTGGGGATTCGAGGGAAACACTGTTGATGGTGTAGTATTAACCTAACAATGTTTTTAGGTAGACTTGTTATTCTGCTGAAGAGAATAACAAGTGGGACTAGACTCGTGGGGAATCTAGGAAAGTTTGTTACCGTCAGAGGTGTGATATTAACTTAACGGGTTGAAAGTAGTCTTGTCAGAAGTGTAATGTTAACTTGACAAGGATGTGAGTCAGAGGTGTGACATTAACTTAACTCAGAAGTGTCACTGTCATAGGTGTAATGTTTAACTTGACAATGAGGGAATGCTAGAGGTGTAATGTTGAACTTAGCATTGGTCATCTCGGCTTGGATAAGAAAGTCCGAGGGAAAGTCATGGCTATAGGTGTATTGTTGAACTTAGCAATGACTTGGATGCTAGAGGTGTGGTGTTAACTTAGCATCATCCATTTCAGCTTCGATATGGAAGTCTAAAGAAGAGTGACTGTCAGAGGTGTAATATTAAACCTGGCAGAAACTTGATTACTGTTTAGAGGTGTGGTGTTAACTTTAACAGTAATTTGTCAGAGGTGTGATATTAACTTGACAAAGATTGACTCATGATAAGAGCAATTTTGAGGACCTGTCATTCTATTGGTGAGAATTGACAAGTGAAAATTTGAAGTGCCAGAGGTGTAGTGTTAACTTGGCAAATTTGAAAATTTGGTACTCCGTGTAGAGTTGACAAGCAAAATTTGTACTCGACAAGGAATATTGAAAAGTTTCCATTACCAGAGGTGTAGTGTTAACTTAGTAATGGTTGTATTTTGTAGACCTACCATTCTGTGGATGAGAATTGGTAGGGGATTTTGGAGGAAAGAGTGGAGCCAAGTCCACTTAGGATTTTTAGCAAACCCTCAGCTATCAACGGATTTGAGGTGCCTTTACCAACTACCGTTTGAGTTGGGCTAGCCATGCTATTCCCCTCAGCATGATGAGTTATCGAAGACTGATGTTGGGCTTAGAAGCCAACATTTTCCTCTATCCTTAGCCGTCGGAGGCGTCGGATCAAATGGGAACATGTCCCTTAGGATTTTTAGCAAATCCTCAGCTGTCAATGGGTTTGATATGCCTTTACCAACTACCATTTGAGTTGGGCTGGCCATGCTATTCCCCTCAGCATGATGAGTTGTCGAAGGCTTATGTTGGGCTTAAAAGCCAACATTTTCTCTATCCTTACGTCGCGGAGGCGTCGGCGTGTTTTGATCAGAGGTGTACTTTTAACTTGATTGGCGGAAGGATACCATCTAGGGATAGTACTTCTTCAGGAACCTGCCGTTAATAGGCATCATGAGTGTATCGCCATTCGAGGTTATGAGGCGATATGATCCATTTGAGTAGACTGACTCTACTACAAATGGTCCTTCCCATTTGGGTTGGAATTTTCCTTTTGTCTTGTGCGTCATTACCATGGGTCTTCTGACGGCTAAGACTAGGTCGCCTTTCTTGAAAGTTCGCACTTTAACTTTTTGTTGAAGGCTCTGGTGATTCGAGCCTGGTAGAGCTCGATTTGCTGTTGGGCTGACTAGTCTTGGCCTAAGGCCTCCAGTTCCTGGAGTCGCTGTCGATGCTTCTCCTCCGTCGTCATCTCCGCTGTCAAGGCGACGCGTAGAGATGGAATTTGGATCTCCAGGGGAAGCACGGCTTCACATCCGTATACCAAGAAAAACGGCGTGGCCTTAGTCGGGGCTCGCACAGTTGTGCGGTAAGCCCATAAGCATTCACCCAACTTGTCGTCCCAGTCTCGTTGACTTTTCGAGACGAACTTTTTGAGAAGCTTGCCAATAGTCTTGTTGAAAGCTTCTGCGAGGCCATTGGCGGCAGGATAGTATGCCGTTGAGGACACACTCTGGATTCTGAACTTAGCGCAGAATCTCTGGAAAGCCTGGCTGATGAACTGGGGTCCATTGTCATGGACAATTCGCCGGGGTACGCCGAAACGGTAAATAACGTGATGTTTCACGAACTTGATCACGTTCGACGACTTGACCTCCTTCAAAGGGATGACTTCAGCCCATTTGGAGAAGTAATCGGTTATCGCCAGAATGAACCGATGTCCTTTTGATGATGGCGGGCTGATAGGACCAACCACGTCCATGCCCCACATTTCGAATGGCCAGGTAGAGGCCGTAGAGTGGAGATAGCCTGGCGCTTGATGGATAAAGTCACCATGCACTTGGCAGGCGTGACATTTCTTGGCATAAGTGACGGCATCGGCAATTATCTTAGGCCAGTAGTAACCCAATCTTTGGAGTCGATGTGCCAGTTCTGGGCCAGGTTGATGGGCTCCACACATACCGTTGTGGACCTCTTTCAATACTTCTTGTGCTTCGTTTGGTGAGAGGCACCGGAGTAAGATCCCGTCATGCGATCGACGATACAATGTTCGCGTAATCGCATTATAATAGAATTTGGGGGCTTTCCTTCGAATGGCAGCCGCTTCTTTGGCGTCCTCAGGCAGGATGCCATACAAGACGAAATCAATGTAGGGGAACCGCCAGTCTCTAGGCTCTGGACCGGTTGACGCTTGTTGACTGATTTTTCCTGCACACAAAAATTAGAATATTAGATTAAGAATAGATCGTGCGAGGAATCAGTTCTAATCCGCGGTAGCAGGGCTATGCGGGTCGTGATCCTCAAGGAGGGACTGCGATGGAAGCGTTAAGCAAGTTATACTCTAAAGCTTTTATTTTTATTAGTTAAATGGTGGTATTTACAATGGGTGGTATTTACAATGGATGGAAGAAAAGAATTGTGGAAGATGTGGATTTAATCTACAAAAAAAGAAAGAAAAGAAACAAAAAGAAAAGAAAACTTACTTGAGATTGGTTGAAGAAAGAACGTGAAAACCTTACATGTTCTACCTGCTTAGGAGGCGTTCCACGAATAGATCATAAGATCGATCTCAATCCCTGTGCACATTATATCGTCAAGCATACTCAAGTACGAAGTGATGCGTAGCTTGGAGGAGACGTCTTCATGAACTATCGCTGGTTCTCACAGAGCTTAGTTATACGTGCTTATGGAATCCACTTGCATGTTCATCAACAACCACAAGATCACAGAGAAAAAGAAAAAAAACAAAATAAAAATAACACATAAGAATAAAGAACAAAAAGAAAAGTAATTACCTTTATTGCTTTAATCAATGGCAGAGAAAAGAAGATACATCGGTGTCACGCTCAATATAATCCTCTCTCTCTCTTGAAAATAAAAAGAAAAGAAACCCTAATTTACAAAAGAAAACCTAGAAGAAACCCTAATTTTGGCCCTTGGCTCTTCTCTGGACGCTGGACGCTCTGTACGTTGCAATACAGGTGATATTTATAGGGCAGAAGGAAGTAGAGTCCCATCACAACACCTCCACGAAAACTCGTATCTGGATAAGCTCAGATTGCCGCGGAAACGCGGCTTTTGCCGCGGATCCGCGGCAATCTCGTGGAGTTAGGCCACGCGCTTTGGCGCGTGGCTTCTTCTGGTCCATCTATGTGGGCGCCTGCTTCTAGAATTGTAATCCTGGCCTTTTAAATCTGGATTTTCGAGATAACTTAGTAATCAAGTTACCCTTAATCCAGATTTCTTCAAATCTTCTTCCCACGAATTTCCTTCTTATCTTGGCTTTTATCCTCATCCTGCCGGTGTTTAGGGTTGGATAGAAGTCTATCTTTCCCTAATCTCTGATATTTGCAACTTTTAGCCCTTGTATCTGCATTTTGACTCTTTGTATTTGCGCTTTTTCACCTGGGCTTCAAATATGGGCTTGGATCTGGGCTTTTGGGCTCTTTAGGCTTTATTTATTGCTAAAATAACAATTCGAGGCCTGCACACAATAAATTACTAATTATTAATAAATGTGCAGAATTAAATGAATAAATATGAAAATGTGATGGTAGATATGATGATAAAAATGCACTTTTGACTACCAATCACACCCCCACACTTATCTTTTTGCTCGTCCTCGAGTAAAAACAAAGAAAAGAAAAAGTTAATCTAATCTAACTCACTTTCGTAGGAATCACGATTGCACTTAGCACGTGCAACAAGCCGTTAAACCTTTAGGTTACCCTAGAGGACGAGTGTTGTCTCGTGAGGGTTTCAGCGGATTGCACCCACAAAATCCATAAAAAGGAAATATTTGAATTATTATTGAAGAGACTAAGTAGTCTATAAGTTTTACGATCCTCATTTTTATTCATTCTTCAAACCTAGTCTTTATAAAATCAATTGTTATTCATTTTAGGTAAGGATTAAAATTGAATTTCTAATATAGTCTTTTCGTTACCAAAAGTCATACGCACCCTTGTGAATCTAGGAATTCCTTAACTTGGACTCTCATGCCTCTTTATTATTTTTATAACATCATCTAATTTTCTTTCGTGTAAGTATCAAGGCTTCTTGAGGCCCTCATACCTAACTAATTGACTATAGATGTGTTAATATATTTATTTTATTTATTTATTTATTATTTTTTTGGCAGTATAACTCATCTAATTTTCTTTCGTATAAGTATCAAGGCTTCTTGAGGCCCTCATACCTAACTAATTGATTATTAGATATGTTAATACATATATTATTTTTCTTAGTCTTCTTAGGCTTTCTAATCCACCCATGTAACGAACTTAAAGTCGATGACTCCCAAACCGGTTGGCTTTAGGGCACCAAGTGAGAAAACACCCCGCGGACTCAAATTCGAGTGAACTAGGCCCCAAAACTAAGGACTTTATTTTATTTACTCACCTTTAGGCATGAATACTTATGTTCTTGAGGCACATGTATCAGCTTAATTGGTGATTTTTTTTTTCTTTTTTTTTTTATGAGGCACAAGGTCTTTGTCTTAGAATCCTAGATATGCATTTGGTATGCACATTTCATTAAGGTAAAAATCAAGACTAATTATTTATTCAATTTCTCTCCTATACCTAAAAATTTAAACAATTTATTTATTTTGACCAAGTTTTTAGAAATCCTAATCGTGATTTTCCTAATCCTTAAAACTAACTTAGATTTCTTTCAAAAAATAAGTCAAAATATTTCCTTTTTATAACAATTTTTTTTTTTTAAATTTTTTTTTATTAGCAATTTTTTTTTTTTTTTTTTTAGTTTTTACCTATGTTAGTATGTTAGTAAAGCCCACCCCCACACTTATCTCATGCATTGTCCTCAATGTATGAAATGAATGCATATATGCATGAAAAAGAACAAGGGAAGGCGGAAGTTACCTTAGGGGTGGTTCCGGTGGTGGTCTAATTGGTCCACGAAATGCGGCCCAAACAAGATAACGTGGTAGTTCACGGGACCTACCTTTATTGACCTCTTTTTATTTACATATTTACAGTCCCAGAATGAATAGGATCATGGAAGATCCCTCGTGAAACTTACTCCCTTTACATGACCAGTCCTGGAAATCATCACAGAGTCATGGTCTATACCTATGTCCAACAAAAGAATGTGACTTGGTAGAATGGTTGACTTGGACTCAAGAATGATAGGTTCAGGAACTAATACCGACTCAGGAAAGAAACTTAAATCAAGTAAGGTTCAGGAGTCGAGCATGGTTCAAGAAGTGGGTCCAAGTCAAGAAATGAAAACTCAAGTCCACATCATTTTCCCACAATGGAATGTGACTCAATGTTGGTGATTCAAGTTCAGGAATGATAGGTGTGGGAATCAAAACTGACTCTAAAATATTACCTAAGTCGGGTAACAAAACAGGAGTCAATAATGATTCAGGAATTTGAACTTGATCATAGATTTGGGAATCTAGGTCACATATCTCATTAGTTTCAATCTCATAAAAATGGGAACTTGCCAATTTTTCCATGGGACTTTCAAAATTGCACAATTGGTCAAGTTCAATATGATCATCAAAAATGGGTGATTCAATTTCATGATCTATGGGTACGGGAATAAATGTTGGCTCAGAAAATTGGTCCAAATTGGGTAAGGATACTGGAGTCAACATAGATTCGAAGATGGAAACTGAATCGCAAAGTTGGGGATCGGGTTCACATTCATAATCTAATTCAATCTCATTGAAATTAAAACTAGCCAAATTGTCCAAGGATTGGGATTGAGCAAGTTCATATTGATGTGATGAAATTGAATTTGATCAAGGTCTTCTAAACAGAATGATTCTTGGTTCCTATCAAGATGCTCAAGAATGTTTGAAAGTCTAGAAATTTGATCATTCATCGTATCTTGCAACCGATCCACTTTTCTTCTAACCCATCGAATAGATCAATGGAGGACTGAAACCTTGGTGATGTGGGAAAAGACGTATATGAAGATAATGGTTGAACAGGTGGTTGACCATATGACTCAGGGGTGTTGAATCCCATTGACTCTGTGAAGAGTAGTGATGATTATTCCAATCTTGTTCATAGTATTGGGACTGGGGCATGTAATGATTCGGATAAGACCAATCTGGCACACTAGGTTGGTCAAAGTTATGATATGCCGGGTGGTAATATCCGATAAGAGGTTGGTGTGTAATATGGATCCTCATTAAAATTGAAAAAATTGTTGTTATAGGCCATATCACACAATCACAAACAAAACAAAAAGAAAACAAACAAAGAAGAAAAATTTCTAACCTAAGTTAGGGTAGACCTAGACCTAGACGACTCCTAACTGATTAGACTGTCCACGGGAGGTAGGGTGCAGACTTTGACCACAAGTTAATTAGCCAGGTCGGGGCAAGAGTGGTGGGAGGTTTTCCGTCAAAGACGTTCCTTAATTAAATAACCACCACACTTCGGGCTTTCGGCCCTCAATCCCCTCCTAGACACTGATTTGGCAAGAGTCAACTTCCAACACTGTTCCCCCTTAGGATAATCTCCTATTGAGTCCGAGATGTCCCTAGGGCCAACGTCTACTAATTTTTAAGTTAGGCTTGGGTTAGTGAGTGCTTGGGATATGATTTTTGGGCTAAGGAAGGGTGATGAAATCCCCACCTTATCTTGTTAATGGGTTATGCCCTTAAGATGAATTAGTGCAAGTGTACAAGATAAATAGATAGAATTCACTCAAAGCAGAAAATCAACCAAGAGATGAGTCCTATTCTACATGCAATGCGTACGTACCTTGCGTCTCCAGCACTCTTCAACAGTAAATAAAAATAATTGAAAAGACACGTGCCTAATATGCAAACGTCTAATCAAATTTTATTTTAACAATCAATATTTTACTGTTGAATTATTAGCAATTACAGGTGTATCACAGAACAAAACAGAATATATCAGTAAGCAGTATTTTAATTTACAGAGACCTGCAAAAAAATTCAGTGAGTAGTTCACTGCAATTGCCGCGGATCCGCGGCTCTGGCCACGTTTCCGCGGCAAAGTTGCAGGTCCTCGTGCTCTGCCTTCGAGGGCAGAGGCACAGGATAGCTATATGTCCACTGCAGCTGCTGTTTTCTGTTTCCTATTCTCCAAACCTGCAAACAGAAAAGAATAAAGAATTAGTTAAAAATTAAATTTTTTTTTTTAGAGATAACTTACCGTCCCTCCCCGGCAACGGCGCCAATTTGTTGACTGATTTTTCCTGCACACAAAAATTAGAATATTAGATTAAGAATAGATCGTGCGAGGAATCAGTTCTAATCCGCGGTAGCAGGGCTATGCGGGTCGTGATCCTCAAGGAGGGACTGCGATGGAAGCGTTAAGCAAGTTATACTCTAAAGCTTTATTTTTATTAGTTAAATGGTGGTATTTACAATGGGTGGTATTTACAATGGATGGAAGAAAAGAATTGTGGAAGATGTGGATTTAATCTACAAAAAAGAAAAAAAAGAAACAAAAAGAAAAGAAAACTTACTTGAGATTGGTTGAAGAAAGAACGTGAAAACCTTACATGTTCTACCTTGCTTAGGAGGCGTTCCACGAATAGATCATAAGATCGATCTCAATCCACATTATATGTCAAGATATCTCAAGCATCAAGTCGAAGTGATGCGTAGCTTGGAGGAGACGTCTTCATGAACTATCGCTGGTTCTCACAGAGCTTAGTTATACGTGCTTATGGAATCCACTTGCATGTTCATCAACACCCACAAGATCACAGAGAGAAAAAAAAGAAAAACAAAATAAAAATAACACATAAGAATAAAAAAAAAAGAAAAGTAATTACCCTTATTGCTTTAATCAATGGCAGAGAAAAGAAGATACATCGGTGTCACGCTCAATATAATCCTCTCTCTCTCTTGAAAATAAAAAGAAAAGAAACCCTAATTTACAAAAGAAAACCTAGAAGAAACCCTAATTTGGCCCTTGGCTCTTCTCTGGACGCTGGACGCTCTGTACGTTGCAATATGATTAGACGGAAAAGGGCGTACTTATTATATGTATAGAATGTGATTGATGTACCCTTTCTTGTCTCCGCTATAGCCTAGGGCTATACCGAGTCGGATCTCAGGGAGAGCTAGTGTAGAAACGTTACGATACACGTGAGAAGATAAAACGAGAATTCTTCTTTGTTTACAAGAATAAAGAATCAAAAGAAAAACAAATAAAAGAATTAGTGGCTATGTTCATGGTGGAAATCGGGAGAAATCAAGATTGAGATGGATTTGAACTAACAACTAAAAAGAAAGTAAAATCAAGAAAACTTTGAATGCAAGAAATCCATGACTAGCTAACCTTAACTACCTTGCTAAACTAACTAAACTCCGTGATAGTGATGCGTGCCTCATGTTGATTCATCGGCATGTATTTGTCTTGCTTGTGATCTAATTACTTTCCCACTAAGATGATGGGGATTCATTCTTGGACTTGTCTTGTAGCCTCCATAGATGGTCATCGGCCTACAAGATAGACTTTCACTAATGGAATCACAAGAGATACACTCAAGGGATGCAAATGAAGAACATACAACTTTCACTAATGGAAGTAGTGAAGTTGTACATCAATTAGCATATTGGTGCTCCATCTCCATGTTCCATCAAGGCACTAGTTCAAAGACTAGGCTCTACATGAGGCACACATGAATCATATGGAGAATTACAACAAGATTCTTGCCAAGAAATGAAACAAAACCCATCGGAGAAGAGAAGATCATACAAATTGCAAGATGAAGTAAAGCAATCACCCATGAGTTAGGAGTTAGCAAGAGTAGTGGTTAGCTAGTTCATGGAGAAGGAATTAGCTACTACAAGCCATTACAAAAAGAAAACAAAGCATGAATAAATTGCTAGAAATTAACAAAGCAAGTAAAGTGAAAGAAAACAAACTAGAATCAAGCTCAAGTAGAGGATGGAGAATGGATCAATCCTTGTTGCTTCAAGTGTCACTCTTGATTACACAAGCTCTCTCTCTCACAATCACTCTCTTTTACAATGAAATCTAGGGAGGAAGAAGATCATAGAGAGAACTAAAAACCCTAGAAAAAACTAACAAAATTACAAAACTATGAACTAAGCTCCCTCTCTTCTCTGATCAGTCTCAGCTCGCAGGTGATGATGCAGTATTTATAGCAGATTGGAGAAGCTTCTGGAGAGTAGGTTGTTGCCACAAAATCCGGGGATCTAACGGCCCTAGATTGCCGCGCCCACTTGCGTTCCCGCGGCTTTATCCTGGCCGTTGATCCAGATTTTTCTGGTACAGATCAGTTGGGAAGTGGTTATCCACGTGGACCACTTGGATTCTGAGTTTGTTGCGCGGATCTCTCTAGATCTGGATTGGATTTGGCTTTATCTTTAATCTTTTAATTAATCACCTTAATTATTGCTAATTAAGGTAATTAATTGACTAACTCTCCTTTAAGTATATACCTGCAAATAAGTAGAGAAGAGGATTAAAAATCACTTATTTATTTGTATTATGCATGGGGATTATGATATAAAATATGCAATATTGGATACTAATCACACCCCCACACTTATTCTTTTGCTCGTCCCGAGCAAAACAAAGAAAAAGAAAATCTAGACTAACAGTTTATTACACCACTTTCGCAGGTGACGCGATTGCACTGAGCGTGTGCAACAAGCCGTTAAACCTCTAGGTTACCCTAGAGGAGGAGTGTTGTCTCCTGAGGGTTTTCAGCGGATTGCACCCACAAAATCCATAAAGAAAGAAGACAAATGTTAGTATTTTGAAAACGCATTTTGAATAAGAGACAAGTTTACGAACTATTTTTGCAAAAATATAAGTGATCCTAGGTCATAAGTCCACCTATAATCATTCTTCCTTAAACTTAGTATCCATGCAAGATCTTGTCTTTAATTAAGGTAAGAATTCAAAATTGGATTGAATATTTTTATCTTTCATAAAACCTAGATAATATGCACACCGTGCACAGTGAAGGTTTCTGGGATTTCAACTCCAACCATCAAGCCATTTATTATATTATTTTTTTTTTTTTTCTTCCCTTAGTTTTATTAGGCTTTCTAATTCACCCATGTAGCGAGCCTATAACCGATGACTCCCAAACCAGATGGTCTTAGGGCACCAGATGAGGAAACATCCCTCGGGTTTAAGGACTCGAGTGAAAAAGGCCACAAAACTAAAGGGGATTATTCTTAATCACCGTTAGGCGTGAATAATCATGCTTCTTGAGGCACAATTACCCAGCTTAATAGGTGAGATCACTGTTAGGCGTGAGTCATCATGCTTCTTGAGGCACAATTTCCCAGCTTAATAGGTGATCTTTTATTTATATATATTTTTTTCTTTTTATTTTTTTTATTTTATATATATGGCATTTTTGGTCTTTGTTTCTATCCCAAGAAATGTGTAAGTGTGAAGTGCATATTATCTAAGGCAAAAAATTCCAGATAATAATATCTCACCAATTTTACTTACTTAGCCTATAATTTCAAACAAGATCTATTACTTCAACTAGGTTTAAGATGTCATAATTAAGGCTTTCTTAATCTCTAAGATACATCTTAATTTTCTTAAAAATAAATCAAAACTTTATCTTCTTATTTCAAAAAGTTTTTATTTTTATTTTTTTATTTTTATTTTTCTAAAAGAAGTGTAAAAGGAAGAAAATCTAAAAATTCTAAGTTAGTAAACCCTCCCCCACACTTATCTCATGCATTGTCCTCAATGCATTATGATATATGTATGCATGAAACAGGTAAGAGGTAGGAAAAATTATTTACAAGGAATATACAAATGTAACTCTCATCTGGGTTTTTGGTCGCTTCCCTCTGGCCCGTTTCCCATCGTTCCAATGTGTTCTCTTTCTTGAGCTCCATTGGGAAACGGTCTGAATTGTTCTTACCCTAGGTGATTCCAGTTTCAATTTGTTATTATTTTCATTCAAACTCATTCCACCACATCGTTCACAAACAAAGTCCTTATCACCACTCTCACTCAGAATCTCATCACTTCCAGTGTTTAGAAATTTTAACTCCTCTCCATATAATTCTTCAAAGCTCAAGTCAACATCCGGCAGTGGACAATTAGCTAACTTACCCCGAGTTGACTCATCTAAACACATGATCTCATCAGCAAACAAGTCTTCAAATGATATATCAATTGGAGGTTCAAATACAGTCTCAGTTGGCTCATTGAAAGTGAAAGTATCCAAATCAACTTTCCCCGTTTGAAAGGGTACTCGGATAAGAGAATCACAAGATTGTGACTCATCTTTTGGATCTTCACCTTCCTCCTCACAATTGTTACTAATGAAATTAACCTCAAATGTTTGATCTTTTGTTTTGTGAGGCTGTGTGTGGAAGACATTGTGTTCATGTGTCATGTTACCAAAAGTCAACCTCATTGATCCATTCCGGCAATTAATGATTGCATTTGCAGTAGCCAGGAATGGTCGACCCAGAATGACAGGAATTTGTGCCCTTTGATTGGAATTTGATACTGGTTTTGTTTCAAGGACAACAAAGTCAACTGGATAAAAGAATTCTCCAACTTTGACAAGGACATCTTGAATTACCCCCTTGGGTTTAGTAACAGAGCGGTCAGCCAATTGGATGGTCATTTGGGTCGGGAGAAGATCACCTAACCCCAATTGTTGGTACACAGAGAAAGGCAGGAGATTGATACTGGCCCCCAAATCAAGAAGTGCCCTATTGATGGTAGTCTGTCCTATGATGCATGAAATGGTGGGGCTCCCTGGGTCTTTGTATTTAACAGGAATTGGACCAGTGAGCAGCTCATTAATGGATGATGCAAGGAAGACTTTTTTAGGGACTTGGGTCTTCCTCTTCTTGGTGCACATTTCCTTCAAAAATTTGGCATATGATGGCACTTGTTGAATGGCATCAAGAAGAGGGACATTGATTTGGACCTTATTGAATGTTTCTTTTATTTTCTCCATGTGAGCATTTGACTTGTTATTTCTCAGCCTATTTGGATATGGAACTATAGGCTTGTATGTATGCTCATCTACCTTTTCTTCACCCTTGGCCTTGGAAGTGGATGGCTCTGAACTAGAGGATGGTTTGTCAAAGTTGGTGACATTGGGACATGAGGAGTTTGCTTTGGTACTGGATGAGATTGTGGACTAGAAACCTTATTGTCAACTTGTTTACCAGATCTCAGGGTATGAATGGCATGACAGTGACTGGGTCCTGAATTTTCAACTTTGGGATTTAGCAAAGGCTGGCTTAAGAACAGTCCTTTTTGATTCTCAGCCAATTGCTTGATCTGGACCTTCATTTCATTCAACTCCTGTTGCTGGTTCTTTGTTAAGGTTTCTATCATTTGTTTCAACTCAGATATTTCAGAATTATTTTGGGGTGGATGTTGAGGATATGGAGATTGGAACTGTGATTGGTAATATGGTGGTGGGTCCTGATATGACTGTGGTGGACTTTGAGATGGATGAATATACAGTGAATTCTGATCGAAACTGGATGGATGAAACTGAGCATTGTACAGATGTGGAAGTGGTGGCATATGATGCTCAGGACCAGACTGACTCCACAAAGAATTTGGATGGTTCTGCCATCCTGAATTGTAAGTGTTGGAGTATGGATGATGATTGGGTCTGGTCAATACTGCATTCATGTTCTCCTGAAATGGGGGCTGATACAATGGACACTCCTCAACAACATGGCTAAGGTCTTGACATTTGGTGCAACCTGGTCTAATCAAAGGCAATGGGTTGACCTGGTTGACCACAGAATTCCCTATTGACTCAAGCAACTCTATCCTCTTTATTAATTGTGTGATCTTGGTTTCTGAAGCTAGAGAGGATTCTTTGGATTGTGTACCAGTTCTGGAAGTGGTGGGAGTCGGTTTATCAGGGCATGACTCCCACTGAATGGTTTTCTCAGCTAGTGTTTCAAAGAGATCCCACCCCTGATGTTCATCTTTCTTCAGAAATTCCCCTTGGCACATGGATTCTAAAAGTGTTTTCGTTTGGTAATCTAATCCATCATAGATAATCTGGCATAGCCGCCATTTCTCTATGCCGTGATGGGGACATAGGGCTAAGAGGTCTTTGAAACGCTCAAGATATTTCCAGAAAGGTTCATTTTGTTCTTGCTTGAATTGCATTATGTTTTTCTCATGAGGGCTGTTTTGTGGATAGAATAGAATTTCCTAAGAAAGACCTTAACAAAATCATCCCATGAAGATATGGAACTGACAGGAAGACTATAAAGCCATTTCTTAGCTAAATCTTTAAGTGCAAACGGTATGAACCGTAACCTAACAGCATCCTCAGAAAGTTGGGATATTCTCATCATTTGGCATACCTCTTCAAACTCACGAATAAAGAGGTACGCGTCCTCAGACTCTAGACCATGGAAGTGGGGAAGTGTATTAATGAATTGCGGTTTCAGCTCAAAATGATTTCCATTAGGCTCGGGGAGAAGAATGCATGAAGGAATGGAGGTGCGAATCGGATAGAATCGATCTTGAAGTGAGACGTTGTTGGTCATGATGTGAAGTGGTTGTGTAAGTGCAAGTGTAGAATTAGGATCACAAAACCACTATTGTATATACAATCACAAACAACGTGCACCGATCACACCAGCGAAAAAGAAAAATAACAAACAACAAAAGAAAAAATCAATCCAAGCTTGTCTAGGGTTTCTGGTCCTAGGTGACTCCTAAATAGACTGTCCACAGGAGGTTCGGTGTGGACTCTTGACTATAAGCAAATCAGCCAGGGAAGGGTAAAGTCGTTGGGAGGTTTTCCGTCCGAAAACGTTACTTAATTAAGTAACCAACAACCTTCGGGCTTTCGGCCCTTAACCCCTTTCCTAGACACCGATTTTACAGAAGTCAATTTCCAACACTTTTCCCCCTTAGGATAATCTCCTAAGTGAGTCCGGATGTCCCTAGGGCCAACGTCTATCAAATTTTATTTACAAGCTTAGGATTGTGAGTACGTGGGGAAAATGATTTCCGGGCTAAGGAAAGGGTAATGACCTCCCCCACCTTATGTTATTTACAGGAATTGCCCTTAGAATTAATTGTGCAAGTGTACGATATAGAAACAAACAAGGTTCACTCCAAGTAAGAAAAATCAAACAAAGAGTGAGTCTTAGTCTATATGCAATGAATCACGTACCTTGTCCCACGCACTCTTCAACAGTAAATTTAAAGTAATTGAAAGACACGTGCCTATAATGCAAGATGTCTAACAATTTTTAGCAATTATCAACCAATTTCTTACTGTTGAATTAATTAACAGGAATACAGTGAAGTATACAGGAAATGAAGTATATAGGCAGCAGTATCTTGCAGAGCAGAAGCCCCTGCAAAAATTTTGTAAGTAGTGAACTCTAAAGTGCCGCGTTCCCACGGCAATTCTTGTGGATCCGCGGCACAATAGAGGGATCCTGGGCTCTGCTTTCTTGAGCAGAGGCCCAGGTCCACTTATATGATTCTGCTGTGCAAATATTTCTGAATCTTCAACCTGTACCTGCAACAGAGAAGATATATCGTTTAGTTTCTCACTTTTAAAAATACCGTCGCTCTCCCCGGCAACGGCGCCATTTTTTGATTTAGACGGGAAAGGGCGTACTTATTATATGTATAGAATGTGATTGATGTACCCTTTCTTGTCTCCGCTATAGCCTAGGGCTATACCGAGTCGGATCTCAGGGAGAGCTAGTGTAGAAACGTTACGATACACGTGAGAAGATAAAACGAGAATTCTTCTTTGTTTACAAGAATAAAGAATCAAAAGAAAAACAAATAAAAGAATTAGTGGCTATGTTCATGGTGGAAATCGGGAGAAATCAAGATTGAGATGGATTTGAACTAACAACTAAAAAGAAAGTAAAATCAAGAAAACTTTGAATGCAAGAAATCCATGACTAGCTAACCTTAACTACCTTGCTAAACTAACTAAACTCCGTGATAGTGATGCGTGCCTCATGTTGATTCATCGGCATGTATTTGTCTTGCTTGTGATCTAATTACTTTCCCACTAAGATGATGGGGATTCATTCTTGGACTTGTCTTGTAGCCTCCATAGATGGTCATCGGCCTACAAGATAGACTTTCACTAATGGAATCACAAGAGATACACTCAAGGGATGCAAATGAAGAACATACAACTTTCACTAATGGAAGTAGTGAAGTTGTACATCAATTAGCATATTGGTGCTCCATCTCCATGTTCCATCAAGGCACTAGTTCAAAGACTAGGCTCTACATGAGGCACACATGAATCATATGGAGAATTACAACAAGATTCTTGCCAAGAAATGAAACAAAACCCATCGGAGAAGAGAAGATCATACAAATTGCAAGATGAAGTAAAGCAATCACCCATGAGTTAGGAGTTAGCAAGAGTAGTGGTTAGCTAGTTCATAGAGAAGGAATTAGCTACTACAAGCCATTACAAAAAGAAAACAAAGCATGAATAAATTGCTAGAAATTAACAAAGCAAGTAAAGTGAAAGAAAACAAACTAGAATCAAGCTCAAGTAGAGGATGGAGAATGGATCAATCCTTGTTGCTTCAAGTGTCACTCTTGATTACACAAGCTCTCTCTCTCACAATCACTCTCTTTTACAATGAAATCTAGGGAGGAAGAAGATCATAGAGAGAACTAAAAACCCTAGAAAAAACTAACAAAATTACAAAACTATGAACTAAGCTCCCTCTCTTCTCTGATCAGTCTCAGCTCGCAGGTGATGATGCAGTATTTATAGCAGATTGGAGAAGCTTCTGGAGAGTAGGTTGTTGCCACAAAATCCAGGGATCTAACGGCCCTAGATTGCCGCGCCCACTTGCGTTCCCGCGGCTTTATCCTGGCCGTTGATCCAGATTTTTCTGGTACAGATCAGTTGGGAAGTGGTTATCCACGTGGACCACTTGGATTCTGAGTTTGTTGCGCGGATCTCTCTAGATCTGGATTGGATTTGGCTTTATCTTTAATCTTTTAATTAATCACCTTAATTATTGCTAATTAAGGTAATTAATTGACTAACTCCCCTTTAAGTATATACCTGCAAATAAGTAGAGAAGAGGATTAAAAATCACTTATTTATTTGTATTATGCATGGGGATTATGATATAAAATATGCAATATTGGATACTAATCACAATACAGGTGATATTTATAGGGCAGAAGGAAGTAGAGTCCCATCACAACACCTCCACGAAAACTCGTATCTGGATAAGCTCAGATTGCCGCGGAAACGCGGCTTTTGCCGCGGATCCGCGGCAATCTCGTGGAGTTAGGCCACGCGCTTTGGCGCGTGGCTTCTTCTGGTCCATCTATGTGGGCGCCTGCTTCTAGAATTATAATCCTGGCCTTTTAAATCTGGATTTTCGAGATAACTTAGTAATCAAGTTACCATTAATCCAGATTTCTTCAAATCTTCTTCCCACGAATTTCCTTCTTATCTTGGCCTTTTATCCTCATCCTGCCGGTGTTTAGGGTTGGATAGAAGTCTATCTTTCCCTAATCTCTGATATTTGCAACTTTTAGCCCTTGTATCTGCATTTTGACTCTTTGTATTTGCGCTTTTTCACCTGGGCTTCAAACATGGGCTTGGATCTGGGCTTTTGGGCTCTTTAGGCTTTATTTATTGCTAAAATAACAATTCGAGGCCTGCACACAATAAATTACTAATTATTAATAAATGTGCAGAATTAAATGAATAAATATGAAAATGTGATGGTAAATATGATGATAAAAATGCACTTTTGACTACCAATCACCGCTTCAAGTGCTTCTTCGCGGTGACGACCTCCCGTTGACTCCTGATAATCCTCAAGAGCATTTCTCGGGCAATACAGGTCGTGGCTGTAGACGAATATCTTCTCCATTGCTCCAGCTGGAAGAGCTAGGGAGGCAGCCAGGGATGCGAGTGCATCGGCGTGCGCATTTTGCCTGCGTGGTACATGGTCGATGTAGAAGCTTGTAAATCCCTCGGCCATGCGGATAGTTGCATTGTAATAGGGTACCAAGTCTTCATGTCTGACTTCGTACTCCCGCGAACTTGGCTGACGATGAGTTTAGAGTCACCGTATGCCTCGAGATTTTTAACGCCAATCTCATCGGCGAATTGCATCCCAATCAAAAGTGCGTTGTATTCCGCCACATTGTTGGAACAAGGCTCTGTTAGCGAGACAGCTCGGGGGATCACATAATTTTATGGGGAGACAAGTACTACTCCTACCCCCGCTACTATGTGTCCCTTCGGGCTTGTTCTTGATGCACCGTCGAAGAAAAGTTGCCATACTTGACTTTCAAACGATGTCTGAGTCAGGTAGACTTCGGCAACTTCATCTGGGAGATCCTCGTAGAGTTTGACTGCCCTCGGATCTGGGTGTTCAGCTAAGAAGTCCGCCACCGCTTGTCCCTTAATAGCCTTTTGTGGCAGAAAATGCATCTCATATTGTGATAGCAATATGGCCCATTTTGCCAGTCGGCCATTTAGCGATGAAGGTTTAGTCATAAGTAACCTCAGAGGGTTGACTTTTGATATGACATTTATAGTTTGGCCTACCAGATAGTGTCGCATTTTCTGGATAGCGAACACCAGTGCCAAACATTCCTTCTCGATCGGGTTATACCGATGTTCGGCTCCGATCATTGTTCTACTTAGATAGTAGATTGCTTGCTCACGTCCCTGATCGTCATTCTGAGCTAGTAGAGCTCCCAAAGAATGATCCATTGCTCGGACATACACCAGAAACGGCTTTCCGGATACTGGAGCTGCAAGGACTGGTGGTTGGGTGAGGTATTGCTTGATTTCCTCGAATGCTTGTTGGCAAGCGTCATCCCAAATGAACGAGACACCCTTCTTCATCAACTTAGCGAAGGGCTGGCATCTTCCGGAGAGGTTTGAGATGAACCTGCGGATGTACGCCAATCGACCCTGTAAACCCCTGAGTTCCTTTAGGTTTCTCGGGGGTTGCATCTCCTGGATAGCGCGGATTTTTTCCGGGTCCAAATGGATTCCTGTGGAAGTCACAACAAATCCTAAGAATTTGCCACTGGCTACCCCCAGGAAGGACTTGGTGGATTCATCTTCAATTGATGAGCCCGCATGATGTCGAAGACCACCTTCAGGTCTGCTACGTGATCGCCTTTAGCGCGGCTTTTTACCGCGATATCGTCAACATAACATTCCACCGTTTTGCGTATTTGCTGATGGAAAATGGCATTCATGGCCCTTTGATATGTTGCCCCTGCATTCTTCTGTCCGAAGGGCATGACGGTGTAGCAATACACTCCTAGGGGTGTCCTGAAGGAGGTATGCTTTTCGTCATCAGGATACATTTTGATTTGATTGTATCCTGAGAATCCGTCCATGAAGGACATTCGTTCGAATCCACAAGTATTGTCAATCATGACATCTGTGATTGGCAATGGGAATTCGTCCTTGGGGCAGGCCTCGTTTAGATCACGGAAGTCGATGCAGATCCTGATCTTCCCATTCTTCTTGGAAACGGGGACGATGTTGGCTACCCAGTCGGGATGCTGTTCTTCTCTGATGAAGCCAGAATCAATAAGTTTTTTGACTTCTGATTGAATTGCCTCCATTATTTCTGGGCGAAACCGTCGCTGCTGTTGTTTGACAGGTTTTACGTCCGGATTGATGTTGAGGCGGTGCATGGCCACTTGAGGATTAAGTCCTGGCATGTCCTCATAATTCCAGGCGAAGACGTCTATATATTCTTGTACAAGAGATATTAGATCCTTCTTCTCCGATGGTGACAGGCCGTCACTTATGAAGATGGGCTTGGGGTTGGCCTCATCTCCTAGGTTGATCTGAACAACCTTGTCTTCTATGGGTGGCTCACGCTGTTCAAAGCGGGTATCCCAAAGAGCATTTAAATGTTTGATCCATGGATCTGTATCGGATTGGATCATTTCTTCATTTCCATCTTCCAAGTGGCTTGTCGAAACCATGTTCACTGAAAGTTCCTTGAAGATGTTGCCGACACTGGCATCTGACTCCCAAGATGATGTGTCTGAAGAGTAATCGTTGTTCGATGATTCTTGAGAACCGGAGGCTGATGGGATTGGAGTTGATACATAGCCCAACCCCCGGCGCGTCCGATGATAATAATCGGGGGCCTTCCCTTTCGGCACAAAGGATCGAAGTAGCGTTCTCCTTCCTTTGCCGAAGTTCAACCCGGGTCTGTTGGTTAGATCATACCCCATGCACTTCATCATTTGAGCGTTTTGGTTCATAATGACTGAGCTGAGGGGATTCCTCCTCACTTTTCGATTCTTCGCGGGGCGTTGGTTCAGTCGTCATTCGCCCAAACAGGATTGGTTTTTGGCCTTTTCGTCTTGTCGGAACCATGAATATAGATTCCTGCGCATCACCATTATCCTGGTATGTCCCGAAAGATGATTTTACTGGTACATGCAATGATGTCAAAGCATCCATTGCCGACCAGATGTCATCGTCTACGTCGGTACTAGTATCCGATGGTATTGAATCGGATGCACACGCAGAAAAGTACTCAAAGTCTAAATTCTCATTAATATACCAACCGCCTGCATCGTCGGTGGTATTATCAACATCGAGCTTATTAGTGCTCTTTACAAGTGGTTCCAACTTCCACAGGCACTCTTCTTGCTCGGGCTCAGTGTCAGCCTCATTACCAGAGTCTGGCATCTCCAGTTGCGGGGTTTCATCCACCGGATCCTGATATAGGAGGGAGTCCGTGAAATAATTTTCGACCCCCTTAAACGGATACCTTTCGGCAACCAACGTTTGCACCTTCCCACTCGCGTCAATGTATTTCATGACTTGGTGAAGAGTGGAGGGAACGATGGAGTTGCGGTGAATCCATGGTCATCCCAGCAGCAGATTGTAGGAAGTGTCGGCATCGATGACGTAGCACGTCACCTCCGACTTGAGGCTCCCAATCTGGCACTTGAGCTTGATTTTCCCCATCGGACGGGTGCCGTTGGCATTGAACCCGTAGATGGTCGTCTGTGTAGGGCTCAGACGGTGGGTAGGGATGCCGAGGTGTTGCATGACTCGGCGGGGCATGATGCTCAATGCAGACCCTGGATCTACCTGAATGCGGTTCACCTCAGATGATCCGATATAACCTGTGAAGTACAGTGGTCGATCATGCTTCCCTTTCACCTGCATATCATCTGCCGTGAAGGTGATGCAGGGGGTATTCTGGGAGGTGTGGAGGCAATCCTCTACATCTTCTTCCTTCGGCACCTGGGTCATGAAGACCTCAGCATTTGCCAGAGCTTCTTGCAGAGATTCCCTGGTCGACTTTGATAGTCTAAGAAGTTCATACAAGGTAATGCGTGCCGGTATATTGGCCAGCTGAGCCAGGACATCAAAGCGGTAAGGTGCCGAAGACCCTTCCGCGATGCCTCTTTGAAGGGCTCGAGAGAATCGAGTCTCCTTCTGCTTCTCCACAGGTGGCTTCGTGGAGGGCCTAGTTGGCTCTGCAGCCGGTTGTGGAGGGTTTGCCGCCACTTCGCCGTACTGCTTCAAGTAGGGCTGTCCTGAACGAGTCCCCGTCATTGGTTGGTTGGGCTCTGCGGCCAAGACTATTGTTTCCTCTTCTGAATCAGTCAGTGAGGGAACATCATCCTCTGCTTCTCGAGAGGAAGCACATACCACATGGCAGGATGAAGCTTTTGCCTTGCCTTTGGACTTCCTGTTGGTTACAGTAGTCCACTGCTGGCTGTCTACTAGGTTAGGGTGGACCCACATAATTTCCCCTTGAGGCGTAGGGACGGGTACCAAGCCCTTCTCCTGCTGCTGGTGAGGGTCTGTGTTGACCACTCTTAATTCTCCCCTTGGAATAGGAGTTACCCCGCAGGCGTTGGAGGTTGTCTCCCGAACTGGAGAACCGACGTCACATTAGCCGTGACCTTCTTCTGCTCTGGTCGGAGCTTTAGCACCTCCGCGTCAATCAAAGCCTGAAGCATGTCCTTGAAGACGTAGCAGCTTTTGGTAGGATGTCCCAACATCCTGTGGTACATGCAGTAGTTGGGATTGTCGGTCTTGCCGACTTCCTCCGGGCGCCTAATTTCAGGGAGCTTCAGTCGGTTGCTCTTGTTTGTTGGCCCAAGGTTACAATCAACCCATGTTTAGTGTATTTTGATGATTACAAAACATATTAGTTATTTGTACTAATATAAATTGTTGTTTAAGTGTGTTTCAGGTTTATATATTAAAGAGATGAATTCTTCCCTAAAAGAAGGTACATTGGACTCAAGACAAGTCAAATTGGGCTCAAAGTGCAATATTGAAGATCAAGTGAAGATTGCCCATGATGAAGTCTTGAAGACCTAGAAGTTTGTAAGTGTAGTTTTGTTAAAGATAGAATATGTGAAATTTGGCTCTAGGATTTGCACACACACTTGTTTTGAATGTTTCTATGTTTTTGAAAATGTTTATTTCTAAGTTTATGCCTTGGTTTATACATACATGTACTCAAAGCTTTATATCTTCAAAAACGTGTTTAAACATGTATATAAACAAAGTTCAGCATAACACTTAGTTCCAGAGTTTTTAAAAGATTTTTTAAAAATTTTTCTATCTCAAAAAAACTGCCCAGAAAAATCCTGTTTCAGGCAGACCGGTCGACCGGCAGTCGACCGGCTGCTGTGTCCAGACATGCACAGGGTGTGCATGTCTGTCGGTCGATCGACCTACATATCGGTCGACCGGAAAAGAGATTGTTGCTCTCTGTATCTTTTCGGTCGACCGGGTCGGTCGACCGATAGAAGGAAACTGTGTTTCCTTTGTTGGATCGGTCGACCGGCAGTCGACCGAAGCTCCAACGGCTCTTTTGCCAGCAGGGACCCGGTCGACCGGCAGTCGACGGTAGGCCTGCAACAGCCATAACGGCTCTTTCCTCTTTTAGGATTTCTGAAAATCTGTTTTTAGTTTTCTCTTTAACAGAGTTTTTAGGAGTTGTTGGGACTCTTTTTCTGATCAAATTAGCTGGAAAAATCAGAGTTTTAACCTATTCTCTCCCTATAAATAGTGGGGAATAGGCCTTAGTTATTTACCAAGAAAAATACAAGTTTCATAGTTTTCAAGAGAAAGAGAAAAATAGTTTAAAGCCTTCATTTCCATTCTTTCAAAATTGGTTTTTCAGTTGTTGTTTGATCTCTAATATCACTCTACAACTGAAGCTTTTCTCACCACACTTCATAGAGCCAAAAATTTCATATTCTTTCTATAGGTGAAGTTGTAAAAGAGTGAGAGTGTTTGTAAAAGAGTGTTGTGGTCTAGTTAAAGATCACTATTTGTAATTCTTGTTCTTGTGGAGACAAGCTCCTTGGTGGAGTTTCTTTGTAAGGTGAAGCTACGGGCTTGAGGTCTTTGAAGGCCTAACTTGTACGGGATCCTAAGGGGATAGTGGAAACCCTTCACGGAGGTGAAGGCGGGGACTAGAGCAACGGGCTCGAACCTCGAAACATATCATCTTGTTTGCGATTGCCTTGGCGTTCTTCTTGCTTACTTTCTTGCTTTATATCACTTCCAATTTATTGCTTGAGAACTAACTTTTATTTGTGCAATCCTTATTTGTTTACTTTACTTGCTATTTTACTTGTGGAATCTTGTGTTGATATACTTGTTGTGTTACATTGTGAGCTTTTCATTTTCATCATCATACTTGGCATTGATCAATCACACCTCAATACAATACGGTTGCATTGCGCACCTCTAACCCATTTAAGGGGAATTGGGAGGAAGGAGTTCAGAACCTCGCAAGGGGTATTCGGCTCTTAGTCGTGTTTTTGAGAGATTGTTGCATCACTCATTTCACAAATTTAAAAAGATCATTAGATTAGCAATTACACCTATTCACCCCCCCTCTAGGTGTATTTCAATTGGTATCAGAGCTTAGACTCTAGGATTTGGCTTAACAACCTTAGAGAGATCCTCATATTGCTAATCATTTCATTCATTTCCACATAGTAAACATGGCCGATGGTATTAAGACACCCCCTAAGTTTGATGGACTTAACTTTCCCATATGGAAGGTTAAGATGACCGTTTTCTTGCAATCTCTAGGTAGCCGAGTTGCAAAGGCCGTGACTAAACAATTTAGTGCCCCCGATGGTGATGAATCTACTTGGTCCGAAATTGAGACCAAGGAGTTTGATGCCAATGCTAGGGCTCATTATGCACTCCTACAAGCCCTCAATGATGATGACATAGCTAGAGTCATCCATTGCAAATCCGCCTATGAGATTTGGACCCATTTGCTAGTAACACATGAGGGGACATCACAAGTGAAGAGGGCCAAGATAGACCTTCTTCGGTCCCAATATGAAAATTTTAGCATGCAAGAACATGAAACCATAGATGATATGGTTACTAAATTTACTAAGATTACTAATGGGCTTTCTTCTCTAGGTGAAGAGATCAACAACGACCAAAGGGTGAGAAAGATCATCCGGGCTCTTCCTCCATCATGGGAAGTGAAAGCTACAACATTGAAGGAACTCAATGATAAAGATGAGATTGAGCTCATCGGACTCATTGGGAATTTAAAAACCCATGAGATGGAGAGGAAGGCAAGGGAGGACATGGCACCCTCCAAGAAGAAGACTATTGCCTTCAAAAGTCATGCTACCTACTCCGACGAAGATGACGAAGAAGAAGATGACGAGGAGCTCTCACTTCTAGTCAAAAATGTCCGGAGGATGTACAACAAGGCAAAGTTCCAAGGAAGGAGGAGATGGCAAGGAGGCAAGGAAGAAAGGAAGATCATTTGCTTTAATTGCCAAAAGCCGGGACACATAGTAGCGGAGTGTCCGGATCAAGTGAAGCCATCTTCATCCAAGAAGCCATACAAGAAGAAGGCTATGAAAGCAACATGGGATGACGAAAGTGAATCCGAGGAGGAGATCGACACCGCCAACATGTGCTTCATGGCAAATGAGAGCACAAGCAAGGTAACCCCCTCAACTCTTCTTGATGATGATTTATCCATGGATGAGCTAGGAGAAGCATTTATAGAACTTTCTCAAAATTATGACTTCATGAAGAAAAAGTACTTGAAAATGAAAAAGGATAATGAATCTTTGAATATTCAAGTGTTAAATCTTTCTAAAGAAAATAATGACTTGCATTCTTCTTTAGTTTCCACTAAAAATGATTTTGAAAAATATAAGATTGCTTGTAAAGGAAAGACCCCATTTGTAGATTCTAATGAGATTGCCATGCTTAAGGAAAGATTAGACTCATTAGATGTTGTTTTGAAAAAGTGTAATGAGTTTGATAAGAAGAAGATGGAGAATATGTTTCCTAAGAAACAAGCTCCTAAGAAAAATATTCATCATGCTCATGCTCATGCTCATGTACATGCTACACAACCTATGCATCATGGTAAACCCCAAAGCATGCTCACACTTCACATACACACCATGCATTCATGTATAGAAAAGTGTACTCATGTTCACATTGTGGACGGAAAGGACACTTAGCTAATTTTTGTTATGATAGACTAAGTGCATCACATCATAATGTTTGGGTTCGTAACACTAACTTTCAAGGACCCAAGAAAGTTTGGGTACCAAAGTCAAACTATTGTTTTAAATGATGTAGGTACTTTCCAAAGCTCAAAGACGTAGAGGTTTATGGTATCTTGATAGCGGTTGCTCAAGGCACATGACTTGGGACATCAACAACTTTGCAACCCTATCAAGATATCATGAAGGTGGCACCGTCACCTTCGGAGATGACGCCAAGGGTAAAATCATCGGTATTGGTAATGTAAAACTTGGCACCTCTCCTTTAATTGAAAATGTGGTTTTAGTTGATGGCCTCAAGCATAATCTCTTGAGTGTTAGTCAACTTTGTGATAAAGGTTTTGATGTAGTTTTTGACAATGTTGCTTGTAAAGTAATTGATAGAATTTCCAATGTTTGTGTATTTTCCGGTTTTCGTGAAAGCAATGTTTATATGATTGATATGCTAAATATGTCTTGTAATATAACATGTTTAAAAGCCCTCGATGACGACTCTTGGTTATGGCATAGGAGATTAGGCCACGTTTCTTTGACCATATTTCTAGGCTTAACTCTAAGGAAATGGTGAAGGGTATTCCTTCATTGAACTTTGAAAAGGACCGAGTTTGTGACGCATGTCAATTTGGGAAACAAACTAAGTCCTCATTCAAATCAATTAAGGATATCATGTCATCACGTCCATTGGAGCTAATCCACATGGATTTATTTGGCCCAACACAAACCAAAAGTTTAAGTGGGAGTAGATTTGCTTATGTTTTAGTAGATGATTTTTCGCGTTTTACTTGGGTTTATTTTCTTGAACACAAAAGTCAAACCTTTTCACATTTTCAAGCCTTTAAGAAAAGAGTTGAAAAGGAAAATGACTCCTCAATAATTAAAATAAGAAGTGATAGAGGAGGTGAGTTCATTAACCTTCCCTTTACCACTTTTTGTGAGGAACATGGAATAAAACATGAACTTTCTTGTCCTAGAACTCCACAACAAAATGGAGTAGTTGAGCGGAAAAATCGTACTTTACAAGAGATGGCTAGGACAATGTTAAATGAATATGGTCTACCACATTATTTGTGGGCCGAGGCCGTTCATACTTCATGTTACATTGCAAATCGTGTTTTCCTATGTAAAAATACTACTAAGACTTCTTATGAGATGTATTTTTCTAGAAAACCTAATGTTTCTTATTTCAAAGTGTTTGGTTGCAAATGTTTTGTTTTAAATACAAATATTAATTTGGGAAAATTTGATGCTAGATCATATGAGGCTATTTTTGTAGGTTACTCAAATACTAGTAAGGCTTATAGAGTCTTCAATAGGTCAACTTTGACTATTGAGGAATCTATTCATGTTAAATTTGAGGAATCTAACAAGTTTGTTAAGAATTGTGTAGAAATTGATGCTTTAGATGAAGGCTTGGAGAAAGTGACCTTGGAGGATGCTTCTACCATGGGAGACAAGCCAAAGGATGGTGATGGAAGTGAAGCCAAAGTGGAAGAGGCTCAAGGAAATGAACATCAAGCAAATGAAGAGGAGCCCTCTCAACCACTACCAAAGGATTGGAGATTCAATCCTCATCATCCCAAGGACCTCGTCATAGGTGAAGTATCAAAAGGGGTAACCACTCGCTCTAAGATTCAAGATTTTTGTGGTAATTTTGCTTTTATTTCACACATAGAACCTAAAAATGTCCTCGAGGCCGAGGCCGATTCATATTGGTTGCTTGCTATGCAAGAGGAGCTTAATCAATTTGAGCGCAACCAAGTATGGCATCTTGTTCCTAGGCCCAAGATAGACCAACTATTGGTACTAAATGGATCTTTAAGAACAAGTTGGATGAATCGGGTAATGTAGTTAGAAACAAGGCTAGGTTAGTTGCCCAAGGTTACACTCAAATCGAGGGAATCGATTTTGAAGAAACCTTTGCACCCGTAGCACGGCTCGAAGCCATACGGATGACCTTAGCATATGCCTCATTTAAAGATTTTAAGTTATTTCAAATGGATGTAAAGAGTGCTTTTCTTAATGGTTATATTGATGAGGAGGTGTATGTTGAACAACCCCCCGGGTTTGTTGATCCTACACACCATAATTATGTTTATAAATTAGATAAAGCACTATATGGTTTGAAACAAGCCCCTAGGGCTTGGTATGAAAAATTGTCTTGTGTCTTGGTCTTCCAAGAAGCAAAATAGTGTAGCCCTTTCAACCGCCGAGGCGGAGTATGTAGCAGCCGGAGCTTGTTGTGCACAAGTACTCTGGATGAAACATACTCTTCTCGATTTTGATTTACATTTTGATCATGTTAAGATTTATTGTGATAATACTAGTGCTATTCACATGACCAAAAATGCTAATCAACATAGTAAAACCAAACATATAGACATTAGATATCATTTTCTTAGAGATCACTTTGAAAAAGGTGACATTGATATCGATTTTGTTTCCACAGATTTTCAACTTGCAGATATTTTCACAAAACCTTTAGATTATGCAAGATTTTCATTTATTTGTGGTGAATGAATGTATGTAAGATTGATACTTAAAATATCTTAGTTTGTTTTGTTTTGGTTTCTAATATGTTTGTTTTTGTTTTGTCTTAAATTTCTTTTTAACCCTTTTTGATGTATGACAAAAAGGGGGAGAAATATAAATATATATATAAGTTTGGAAAATATATGGTTTGTTTTTTTTATTCCTTATGATAGTTTATTTTGGTGATGATATTTTTCAATGCTCTATGTATGCTTACATAGTTGTTCATATTTATGTTAAATACATAGCATTGTTTAAGGGGGAGCTCTCCAAGCTCTTTCCTCTTTTATTTGTTTAAATAACTCATATGTTTTGTCATCATCAAAAAGGGGGAGATTGTTGGCCCAAGGTTACAATCAACCCATGTTTAGTGTATTTTGATGATTACAAAACATATTAGTTATTTGTACTAATATAAATTGTTGTTTAAGTGTGTTTCAGGTTTATATATTAAAGAGATGAATTCTTCCCTAAAAGAAGGTACATTGGACTCAAGACAAGTCAAATTGGGCTCAAAGTGCAATATTGAAGATCAAGTGAAGATTGCCCATGATGAAGTCTTGAAGACCTAGAAGTTTGTAAGTGTAGTTTTGTTAAAGATAGAATATGTGAAATTTGGCTCTAGGATTTGCACACACACTTGTTTTGAATGTTTCTATGTTTTTGAAAATATTTATTTCTAAGTTTATGCCTTGGTTTATACATACATGTACTCAAAGCTTTATATCTTCAAAAACGTGTTTAAAACATGTATATAAACAAAGTTCAGCATAACACTTAGTTCCAGAGTTTTTAAAAGATTTTTTAAAAATTTTTCTATCTCAAAAAAACTGCCCAGAAAAATCCTGTTTCAGGCAGACCGGTCGACCGGCAGTCGACCGGCTGCTGTGTCCAGACATGCACAGGGTGTGCATGTCTGTCGGTCGACCGACCTACATATCGGTCGACCGGAAAAGAGATTGTTGCTCTCTGTATCTTTTCGGTCGACCGGGTCGGTCGACCGATAGAAGGAAACTGTGTTTCCTTTGTTGGATCGGTCGACCGGCAGTCGACCGAAGCTCCAACGGCTCTTTTGCCAGCAGGGACCCGGTCGACCGGCAGTCGACCGGTAGGCCTGCAACAGCCATAACGGCTCTTTCCTCTTTAGGATTTCTGAAAATCTGTTTTTAGTTTTCTCTTTAACAGAGTTTTTAGGAGTTGTTGGGACTCTTTTTCTGATCAAATTAGCTGGAAAAATCAGAGTTTTAACCTATTCTCTCCCTATAAATAGTGGGGAATAGGCCTTAGTTATTTACCAAGAAAAATACAAGTTTTCATAGTTTTCAAGAGAAAGAGAAAAATAGTTTAAAGCCTTCATTTCCATTCTTTCAAAATTGGTTTTTCAGTTGTTGTTTGATCTCTAATATCACTCTACAACTGAAGCTTTTCTCACCACACTTCATAGAGCCAAAAATTTCATATTCTTTCTATAGGTGAAGTTGTAAAAGAGTGAGAGTGTTTGTAAAAGAGTGTTGTGGTCTAGTTAAAGATCACTATTTGTAATTCTTGTTCTTGTGGAGACAAGCTCCTTGGTGGAGTTTCTTTGTAAGGTGAAGCTACGGGCTTGAGGTCTTTGAAGGCCTAACTTGTACGGGATCCTAAGGGGATAGTGGAAACCCTTCACGGAGGTGAAGGCGGGGACTAGAGCAACGGGCTCGAACCTCGAAACATATCATCTTGTTTGCGATTGCCTTGGCGTTCTTCTTGCTTACTTTCTTGCTTTATATCACTTCCAATTTATTGCTTGAGAACTAACTTTTATTTGTGCAATCCTTATTTGTTTACTTTACTTGCTATTTTACTTGTGGAATCTTGTGTTGATATACTTGTTATGTTACATTGTGAGCTTTTCATTTTCATCATCATACTTGGCATTGATCAATCACACCTCAATACAACACGGTTGCATTGCGCACCTCTAACCCATTTAAGGGGAATTGGGAGGAAGGAGTTCAGAACCTCGCAAGGGGTATTCGGCTCTTAGTCGTGTTTTTGAGAGATTGTTGCATCACTCATTTCACAAATTTAAAAAGATCATTAGATTAGCAATTACACCTATTCACCCCCCCTCTAGGTGTATTTCATTGTTGAGTAGCTTGAAGAGCGAATCGACATGTTCCTCCTTGAAGGAATACTGCTTGTTGGCGCGGGGTTGGCTTGAAGAGCCACTCGCCTTGCCTGTTTGAGGTTTGGCGGGGGATTTGGTCTCTGTTGCCAAATTATCCTTCCGCTTTGTTTGGAGGGATGTGTCTGGTGCCGGTGCACGCCTTGTCGACCTTTCCGGCCGCGGCTTGCCTTCCTCCGCTCGGACGCGGGCGACAATCTCCTCAGCCTGTTCACCTTGCTGGACTAATTGTTTCCAGGTGCGGCTTTCAGCAACTCCTATTTGAGCAAGGAGTGAGGTTTGGAGGTTGTGGCGGCATGTTTCCACCAGGGTGGCCTGGGTCATACCGCTTGGACACCGGAGTGCCACGTTCCGAAATCTTTCCACGAAAGATTTGACGGACTCTCCCTTTCGCTGTCTCGTGGCTAACAGGGTGGGCATTGTGACCTCGGAGTCATCTTCAAAGAAGCGTGTTAAGAACAGCTTCTCCAAGTCGCCCCAGTTCTTGATAGAACCTTCCGGGAGTTTCATGAACCACTCAAAGGCCAACCTTTCAGGGTGCCGATGAATAGTCGCGCCAGGATGGCGTCATTATCTACTACATTCCCGGTTTGGGATTTGAAGTAGTAGATGTGCTGATTAGGGGACCCCTTCCCATCGAAGGCTTGGAGGGTTGGAGCCTTGAACTTAGGAGGGTACGGGACTGAATCCACTCAGCCGGATAGGGCCGGACCACTCCCGCTTCTTGGAGGCCTTTGCGGTTGGTAAGGGCCTCAAGGCGCTACTCCAGTTGACTCATTCTTTTAGTATGAGCCTTTTCTGGGTCGTGCGACGAAGATTTGGACGAATTTGAAGTAGATCGTCGTGCCTCCTCAGAAGGTTCGGAAGATGAGCTTTCTCCCTTTCTCCCTTTGCCCTTTGACCTCCTAGGAGGAGATTTCCTCCTGTCTTCCAGCAGTTGTGCAATCGCCTGCTTGAGGGAGTCAATCGACGCCTGCTGAGAAATAATCATGTCCATTTGTGCTTTCTGGACCTGCTCTATACGTCTTGCCGTCTCCTCAGGAGTGCCTGTCATGTAGGCAGAGGTCTCCTTCTCGACGGAAGAGTTCGAAGCCCCTGATTCCACTACAGCGGAGTGGGAATCATTCACTCTAACGCCGTGGGCTAAGGCATTATAGTTAATTGGGGGAATGGCCCCCGTCCGGGTGCGAGTGTGTCGATACACCCCTTCCGGTTCAGAGTCAGACTCGGAGTCATCTGAGCCGACTGCAATTTGTTTTCCCTTGCTCTTGCTTGTCATATTTGCAGTGAGCTCGGGGTACTCAACATCAGAGAAGGTTCTCCTTCTGTGGGAGCGTCTTCTTTTAGCTGACGGAGGAATCAGGGTCAGCTGTCTGACCAAAGACTGCTGGTGTACGCCTGATTCGCAATGGCACTCTGAGAGTATGGAGATGAGCCGTTGGCAGCAGCAAGATGAAGTGACCTGGTGGGCACTTCTTTTCTTTGTCAGATAATCCCTCAAATCCATGGAAGAGGGATCAAAGAGACTAGCCTCACAGCGTCGAAGACAGGAGGCATCCATGTGCTGTGCCGAATGGACGCAGACTTCAGGGACGCGGTTTCCGCGTCGTGACTGTGGAACGCGCGTCTGGCGTCTCTGTTGAGGTGAGACGCGAGTATCGCGTTGCTGCCTGGTGCGTCCGGGTTGAGACGCGTGAGAGAGAGTGGGCTGCAGGGCGCCTCGTCTCTGGGCGCGTGCTTCTTGCGTTTGACGAGACGCAAAAGCTTCGCTTTGGCGTTTGATAAGCTGGTCTTCAGAGGACTCAACTTGAGGAGTTGCGCGCTTGGGCCGCCAAACGCGGATTTCACGTACTGGACGTGACGCGGGCAAGGCGCGAGACTGTACGTCGCGTCCAGCTTCAGTTGGACAACCAACGGTTCCAACTTGCAGTTGACGCGCACGTCTCCTCTGTCGACGCTCAGCATTCCGGTTGCGTCGAGGAGGTGGAGAGAAACCAACAACATCCTGATGTTGAACATCAGGGAGTTTAACCACGCGGGTCTCCTGAGAGACGTTGACACGGGTTTTCTGTGCGCCAGAGTTGGTCGCAACAGCAACTGTGCTTGGGATCACACGGGCTTCTGAGAGGCGTTGACGCGTGAATTTTGCTGGGCACAGTGGGCAGCAGCAGCGGCGCCCAAGAGAGCTTCAGGTCGGGCTTCGGGGCCATTCCCCGCCGAGACCCTGCGACAGACGCGGGTCTTTGGGCTCTTGGAGCCAGAAGAGAGAAACTCTTCATACTTCGCCTGGTCGAACTCCACAACAAGTGTCTCGACCATTTTCCCCCTACGGAGGAGATCATCCTGCGCCATGGCTTGTTCGTCAGTGACAAACGTAGTCCCCAGCGGAGTCGCCATCTCTTGTTGGACGCGGAAAACTGTGAAAGCGGACTGGAGCAACTTTTCCTTGAATCAGATGAAAAATTACAACAGGCTAATCTTCCGGTTACAAGGGAGGGAGAATATTGAATCTTGAATTCCCCCTTTGTTTAGTGCTGGGTTCTTCGTGTGGCGGTGGAGAGTGAATCTTGTTCTCCATTGACCAGATGACCGTCAATACCGTCGAGGGATCTTCTCCTTGGCAGGTAGAAGGAGTAACTCAGCCCCGTCCACCTAAACTCTAAAAGAGAAGGTAGGCGAAGAGCAACTTGTACGCAGCAAGCTGGCTTGAAGAGTCGAGCTCTCTCTCTCTGTCGATGATCTCTCCTTTTTTCCTTCTCGAAAATCCGCCCAAAAATTCCGACCCCTTCTTCATAGCGACGGGGCTATTTATAGAGGTTCCAGGGGTGAACGTGCCCCCTGAAAACGCTCCACAATGAGGGCCAACTTCCCCGCTACATGGGCGGTAACTAACCCACGTGCCTGCTAAAGACACGCCACGATGGGAGCTGGTCTCCCTTACGTGTGGGCAGTGATTGGTCCCTTAACCAAGGCGGTTATAACTGAGACGCGGGAGTTGAGCCAACGCGCCTTGATGCGGAGACGCGAGCGTTGAGCCAACGCGCCTTGATGCGGAGACGCGGGCGTTGAGCTAACGCGCCTTGATGCTGAGACGCGGGCGTTGAGCCAACGCGCCTTGATGCGGAGACGCGGGCGTTGAGCCAACGCGCCTTGATGCGGAGACGCGGGTTTGGACTTTCGCGTCTTGATTGTCACATTTAGCCTTGCGCCTGGATCTTGGATCTCTACGTTTTGGTGGCTTGTCTTGGTGATTTTTAGACAGCCTACAAGGGCTAGCTCCACTGCAAGTTCAGCGTTAACTTCGCGCAACGCTCGGGTAACTTCGCTGAAAACTGAGTTTTAGCTCCGCTCAGAGCTCATCTTTAGCTTTGCGAAAATTTTGCGCTGGCTACGCTGGAAGCTTGTTCCTGACTTAGCTGGAAGTCCGTCCTCAGCTTCGCCGGAAGCTTAGCTCCGCTAAGAGCTTTTCTTTTCTCCTCAGAAAAAGACTTACCTATGCCAGTCCATTCCAATTGCTTTCGAAAATCAAAAGGAAAGAAGGGGAGCAAAGTTGATGAACAAAAAGTAAAATTCTTATTGATTCAAAAGGGAAGATACATTGGTACATTAAGATTGTCTTTCATACAATAGAGTCTTTGCTCAAAAGGCATACAAATTGTCCTACCTACTTTCAGGGTGATAAACCAAACCAACTGGACACGGAAAGTCTTCCTCCCATACAAGGCCGTAATCCTTCGGTTAATGACAGATTTTGCCATCAAGAAGCTGGATCTTCTTTGATGAAAATTGGCAAGGGATTGGTTGCCTCAGAAAGCTGGACCTTCTTTGATCAAAATTGGTAGAAGGAGGATCCAAGACCTTACTGGTGACGTCCCCTTCCCGAAGTGGATCATCTCGGATAAGCGACTGCCAGCCCCTTCCCGAAGTGGATCATCTCGGATAAGCGACTGCTAGCCTCTTCTTGGAACGCACATCAGCTGCTCCAGTATTTTCCTCCTGCTTATGATCAAAGCTTCAACTTGAAAATTAAGGGGCAAGCTTTTGTTCTCTTTCATCAGGACAAAAGAATGGGGAGCACAGTACACTGCAATGCAAACAGAAAACAAATTAGCAGTAATCAAAGTTTTATGGGAAGGGACGGAATGCTAAGTCAAAGTCATATTTTTTGGGTGAAGCTACCCAGTTGTGCCTTGAAAATGAACTTCAGCTAAGCAGAGGATAGCCTCGCTTGCACAGTAATGTTAGACTAGCTTAGCATAAGACAAGTCTTAGCTCTACCTAGACAGCTAGGCCAGACAAGCGTTAAAAAGGTCAAGTCCTAACCTCGCCTATATGGCTAGGTTAGACTGGCCCGAAAGGGCGCAGTCTTAACCCCACCTATATGGCAAGACTGGCTCAACCTTGAAGAGGTCAAGTCCCAAACCCCGCCTATATGGCAGATTTAACAGATCCAAGCAGGAACTTCATGTAGAAAGATCTTCGCCTGATCAGACAAAAATGCTAGCTTCATCGGGAAGCTTGAAAATAGGGTTGAAACCCTTTTCTGAAAGCCAAATGCAGAGATCAAGAGAATTCAATCCCTAAGATAGCTGATAAAGCTAAGAAAATTAAGGAAGATAAACTCCCTAAAGTCACTGGATGGCCGAGGCTCATCAGTTCTTGATCGGGTGATAATCAGAGTGAGAGTTCTCACTATTTCAGGGACCTCAGTCTCCTTACTTGAGCAATGAGGAGGGGGAGGAGGGGTCATAAACAAACCTCCTAGAAAGAGAGGAGTATGTTTCTCTGAGAAGGACTATAAAAGTCCTATTTATAGGTCTCATGGCCTGACTACACCGTTACCACTTCAGGCTTGAGAGCGCGGCGAAGTTAAAGCATTTAAATGCTTGACCTTGAGAAAGGGAATAATCTCCCTCGGGAATACACACGAAGTTATTTGAACTTCAGAAAAGGGAATAATCTGCCCAATAATGCAAGGGGAGTTATTCAAACCTTGAAAAAGGATGCAATTTCTCTCGTAATTCGCAAAAGCGGTTAGCCTTGGGAACGGAACGTCGCTCCATCACAGTGATCGCGAGGCTAATGCTCATATTCCAATTCGATTGGAAATGAAGCTACTTCAGGGAGCCCAAAGGTGAGCTACCCAGAAGCGTGAAGCCACCCAGAAGCGTGAAGTTACACGGAAGCGGATTGTTGCAATTCCCTGGCGAACCTATTCCAGCCCGAAAGTGGGGCTAAAGACGAAGTTGAACTCAACCACCAAGGCGACATCCACATTCATATACTATCCATCAAAGCAGTTCAAAGTATTTTCGTAATCTGAACCATTCCATTGCAGATTCATGAAAACTTTGAAGGGGTCTTGTTGACACTCAAAAAAGGCAGAACTCCCGCATTCATGTCCAACAGGTCTGAACGTCTAACTTATCGACATCTATAAAAGATAAGTCGAAGACAAGCTGATAACCAGAGACAAGGCAGCAACATGAACAATACTAATCCAGTAAAGCAGATAGTAAGCCAAACTTGCCTTTTAGAGAGACCCAAGTAGGTCTAAGACGCTAAGTTAGCTCAATACTTAGCCCGGCATAAACCCAAGGTAAGCTTTATAGCTCCATATGGAACTAACAGTTTCGCCTAAGCTTGGTCGATAGCCTCACTTTGAGGCAAACAGTTAGCTCCGCCTGAAGCTTCCCATTTAGCCCTGCCAGAGGCTGATCCAAGATCTTCGCACCAGAAGCCTTATCCCTAACTGGTTTAGCACCGCTATGGGCCAGGTCATAGCTCCGCCACGAACTGAGTCTTAGCTTTGCACGAGGCCCTGAAGGAAAGTTGGCCTGAAGCTATGAGCTAAGTCTTAGCTTCGCGTGATCTAACTTCGCATGATCCAGCTTCGCATGATCCAGCTCCGCAGTGAGCTTTGCCAGGTCATCAAATTGACCATTTCAAAATCTCACGAGAGATTAATGGGTGAACCCCACTAATTTTGTGGGATTCACGCCACTTTAAGTGGGCCGTTACACCCGCCCACTTCGTCCCACATTAAGTGGAGACAATTAAACCATAAACGGCAAGAGGGCCTTCGCACGGACCCCCCAGCTTCGCTAGAAGCTTGCAAAGAGCTTCGCGACAAGGCTATTTGTGAGCTTTGCGCGAAGCTAATGACTGATTCAGCTTTGCTGAATTCAAGGGGGCGGTTACACCCCACTTTTGACTATAAATAGTCCCTTACTGGACACAAAGAACAGACACACACACACGAACAGAGAGGAGATTGGCATAAAAGAAAAGAGCAGAGTTTCTCGCAAAAGGGCTCTTCTGATCTTCTGTTCTCCGATTTCCTGAACCAAGCGAGAAGGAAGTCTTACAAGGAGGCAGTTCGATCACCCGATCGATTACATCGTCAAAGGGATAAAGTGATCGCGCGCTGATCAGATTCCTACCAGCACATTTTTCCAGAAATCTCAGAGGAGATCTACTTTGTAATTTTCTTTATTTTCTGTAAAGGAATACTTGTAATTTCGCTCCTCGATCCTTTTTATAAGTTTTCCCCTATTGAATTTTTCGATGGAAAACAGGTCTCTGAGCCAGTTCGTCAAGAAATAGCTGCTGACTTTATATTTCCTACGACTGCTCCTGCGAAAACCCCATTTCCATTGATTGCTAAAATAATCGTGACTCCAGCCACTCCAGAGTCATCTACAATGGCCATGCCTCAGCAAAGTTCTCCTTCAGCCATTGCCCCTCCACCGCTCGAGGTCAATTTCAAAGATGAATTCATTGAAGAGCTTATTGAAGGCTTCTATAAAAGCTTGAAATGCTGCCTCTCCATGATTTTCAAAAGCACCCGCACTTCTTTTGCTTCTTGGAGACCAATATTTTTTCGGGCGATAGAAAGCGTCCGGAATGTTGGAGGGGTCATCGAAGCTGAGTCTTTGGAAGAATTGATCAACAACCTTGAAAAAGACATCGGCGAATGGAGTAATCTAAGGCAGCTAGTCTCACTCCAATGGTTGAAGCTGAATTGGAACATCTCTCAGAACAAATGCAAAGGAACTATCTAGAGATGTCCCAAGAGGTAGAGGCACTATCCCAGGGCTGAAATCCCTGGATGCCTGAGAGGCGGAGGTTGCAGAGGTGATCGGGGAAAAATCGCGTACAAAAAGTATATGTTTGAAATCGATATTTAAAGTGTGTGTGCTTTGACTTCCTCGATACTTCCATTATAGCATAGAGGCTAAAACGAGTCGAATCTACAAGGACGGGAGGCGATAGAAGCTTACACGGTATGTTCACATGTATGTTAAAGTTTCTTCAACGTTTTAAAGAATGAAAAGAAAAGGAAACAAAGAATGAAAAGAGAAGTACGGTGAAAACAAAGAAGTGAGAAACATAGAAAAGAATATATTTGTGATTTTGTTTGTATATCTAAAATAAAGTGAAAAAGAAAGAAAACCTATGGCTATATGCTAACTTCTTACTGATAGTTGCCTCACATGTATCCTTGGCCATCACTAATCCTTGGTTCAAGAGCATTTCAAAGCATGACCCATACGATAACTTTCACATTCAAATTCAACAAAACAAGTGCAAGCTACACTTAAACCATCAAAACTAAACAAGAGTAAGTATGGAGTAAAGTAATATTAGCTTGTTAGAGAGTTAGGATGTTAGAGTTTTAGATCCATCATCATGAGCCATCAATGGCTCTTGCAAGAGTAAGGCCAAGTAGAGACAATTAGATTCATGTAAATTATCAAGTAAGAAGTTAGCAAATTAGTGGTTAGTAGTTAGTTGCCATGAGAGAAAATTAGCTAAACATGTAAAAGGAGTTAGAGAGAAAACAAAGAGAGGTAAAGAGAGAACCTTTCATAGCTTGTCACCTTCTATTACAAGCACTCTTACTTTCCAACCATGTATCACTCTCTCTTCTATTACAAGATCTAAAAGAAATGAAAAATACAAAGAGGAGAAAGAAGGAGAACTAAACTAAACTACCCTAAACTACAACATGAAAAGAAACTACCATATTCTCTGGATATCTCTCTGAAGAACCCCAAGGGGGTATTTATAGGCACCAGGGGAAAGGGAGCTAGGGGGACAAACCCTGGCCCAAGCGCTGGCGCGGCGCGCGCGGCGCCGCCTACTGCGCGCTGCCGCGCCGGTCCCCTTCGGTTGCATGTCTTGGTTTCTGATTTTGGGCCCCTGATTTTGATAGAAACACCCTCCTAGGTCAATGACTATCTTTATAGGCTTTAATCACCCATTAAATGGTGATTTTGAGTCTTCTTCTTTATTTCCACACCATGAACCTAAAATCACAAAAGAAGACCATTATTAGCAGTATTTATTATAAAATGAATATGAAGATGTGATATAAAATATGCAATTTTAGAGACTAATTAAGAGGTGATGGTTATCTCCAATGAAGTCTTGATGCTGCAAAAAATCAGATCAAAAAGAGACTTATAGTTCTACACAAATGAGCTAGATGTGTTATACTATTTTGGAGTTATCTTAGAGCCATACACAGACGAGACCCTTGAGAGTTTACCCCTGATTTGTAGAGAAGGATCTCAGATATGGTGGGCTAGAATGCCAATTATATGTTTGAGATTGTGGAGATACATATTCCAAAGATCGAGTCCTTTATTAGTTCGGGTTTACTCCACATATCCCTGATGTCGTCGACCAATTGATTCGAATAGACCGCTCCAGCAAGCGCTGATGTGATTAGAGGTAGGAGTTCAATGCATATATAAGCTAATGGGATGATCGAGCTAATCAATTTCAGAGCCAGAGATATCCCATCACACTTTTCATAGACTATATGAGCTGGTATTGGGAGATCACTTATTGCTGGATTATTCAGCATGTCGATCTGCTGGTTAGTTAACACGCCTGGTGGTATACATGAGTAGGAGTTGGTAATATTTTAATACAATTCTTATAAAAGGTTAAATTTGTGATATTTTAATATGATTCTATTAAAGTTTATGAAACAGATTGATGGATCGACCTATGTGGGGAAGATGGTGGATGAGGCTTTGATAGAGGAGACTCGGAGGGTCTCAATACTGCAGAGAATGTCCATCATTAGAGCTGATAGGGAGGCGCCAATTTGCACGTTCGTTAGGTGTGCCAAACTACCCCATAGTTTACACACGATGTGCACCGCAGCCACCAGATACGGAGCGCGAGGCGGTAGAGGACAAGTCGGGACCTTCTCATCCCACCACTACACGACAAACGCGATGTCGAGATGATGATGACCACCTTGCACATGATGAACCTAGACCATATCAACCACCTGTTACGAGGTGTCGACGGTGTCGATGAGCTGATGATGAGCTAGACCATCCCAATAATATACGCAGTCAGATTCCCATATTGCCTTTGCATGTGGGCGAGGACGAGGTTGAGGACATGATTGACTTTCACGTGTATTAACTTATTTGTATTGAGATTTTATATGACTTATATTATTGATATATAACCCTTGACCCTATGATATTGTGATAAGACTGATACTGTTGTATATTAAGAGTAGTGATGTGTATTGCTAAACTATTTAATAATTTGATATGAGTTTTATAACTTTGATATGACTTGTAGTATCATTTGGTGAAAATTTAAGTGATAATTGAGAAAAGAGTTATTGATATTGTTATATTGTTGAATTGTGATATGAATTACTGAATTAATTTGTTCAAATTTGTGATTTTGTGAGTTATATATTTGTGATATGACTTTGAATGCCATTTAATAGTTTTTGTTAAACATAGACAAAATTTAAGAATACTTTTTTTTTCCAAAGCTTGGTCTGGGATTGGCAATCCGGACCAAAAGAATTAAAAAAAATTTTGAGCCAAGTGAACTTGGTCCGAGGTTGGCAACCCTGGACCAAGCTTTGGCTAAAATTTGTCACATTATTGGATTGGGGTTGCCAACCACAGACCAAACTTTGAAGGTAAAAAAAAGAGCTAAATTTTTCGTCTGGGGTTGGCAACACGGACCAAGAAAATAAACCTAAAAAAAAAAAGAACACTTGGTCCGGGGTTGCGGTAACCCCATACCAAGAAATGGCAATCACCAACTATCGGATCCTACCATGCTGGCTGGGTAAAATGACAGCGCCGACGTGGCGCCTACGTGACATGTCAGAGATTGGTTTCTGAAAATAAATTTGGGGGAGATTGATTTATGAAATTAAATTATAAAAAGTAATCAAAATCAATCGAAAGTAGGTTTCCTCTCATGACTCATGTACAAATTTTGTCCCTATGTACGTCTTCGTTTTCGCATGAGAGAGAGAACAAGAAAGAGGGGAAGAGAGAAGACGGGAGACCCGCCGCCCCTCCACCCCTGCCATCCTCTCTACCCTCCCACCTTTTCTCTCCGGCTTCTTCCTTCTCCTCTTTCTTTCACCACCCTCTTCCGCCTTCTTCCTCTTTCCTTCTCCACCTCTCAGAGATAGAGCGTCGTAGCAGGGCTTTGCTGCTGCCCCACTGCCGCCACCACCCTTCTCTCTCTCCTCCCACCTTCCCCGCCGTCTTCCTCCTTCCCTCCTCATCCTCCTTCCAACGCCCTCTTTCGCCTTCTTTTTCCTCCTTCTTCCTCCACTGCTCAGTATATCAAATGGTCGATCTCCACTGTCGAGTGTTATACTAGTAACTCAAAAAATTGCCCAGAATCAAACAAATAAATCCATCGCTTGTAACCGTCGCCTCTCTTCTTCAGTGCTCTCTTCTCTCTCTGAGGGTGTTTGTTTTACCATAAAAGTCTGTATAATACACTTGCGTCCCACTTACGATCCACTTGCAACACATACAATTAATTTTGTGGTCATGTAAATCTCATTTACAACCCACTTGCAACACAAACAGTTAATTTTATGGTCATGCAAATCCTTATTGCAGAAATTAATTGTAATTAGATTAATTTTTATTATTAGATTAATCTTGTTAAATTATGAGAATTTTTTAATTATTAGATTAAATATAATTATTAGATTAAAACTTTTATTAATAATTTAATAATTTTTAATATTAGAATTTTTTATTATTAGATTAATTTTTTTAGATTAATATAATGTGTTTCACTTAATTTTAATTCTTACTTTATTTATAAGATAAAAGATTAATTATTTATTATTTAATATTTTAATATTTACTAATTTTTAATTTTTTAATCAAACCGAGCGAAGTGAGGTTTCTCCCGTGACTCCTTAAACTTTGTCTGTCCGTCTGTTCCCCAAAAGAGAGCCCGCTCTCTTCACCCCTCTCCGCCTCCTCCCCTCCTTGCTGCTCTCTCCTCTCTTCCCTCTCCCTCTCCCATCTTCCCACTCTTTCTACCTCTCCTCTCCTCTTCGCCGCTCGGTTCCATCGCAAGCGGTAATCTAGTATTTAATATATTATATTTTAATATATTTAATTTAATTTTTAATTACTTAATATTCTTAATATTTACTATTTTTAGTATTTATTGATATTTTAATATTTTTAAATTACCAAACAATGATGTAACATTACGGTAATTAAACACCGAAACACAATATACTTTCTCACTTATAATTTTACATATCATCCAAATAGAATAAACTTACTTGCATATAATTCACTTACAATTATAAAAAGAGTTTACCATTAAAGTCTCACGACCACTTGCGACAATCAAACAGGCTCCCTGTGTCTCAATTATACTGCCTCCGCTCTCATTAACCACCAAACCGGTGGCGCCTGCCTCCCCTCTGGACGTCGCCGCCACAATGCCCTAACTCTAACAACTTGTAACTTGCTGGCGTTATGATCCTTTGCTACCAAAACCCACTCGAATCTGAAAATCTAGCAGAAGCAGTAGCAGCAGAAGCAGACCCCATGGCTTCTTCTCTCCTCTCCCACCGACCCCGAGACGTGCTACCTTGTTGACCATGCCAACGACATCATCGCCCGCAAGATCCACCTCCCCTCCATCGCCAGCCACAACTTCATCGGGTTCTCCCGCGGCTTCCTCTTCTCCGTTGACGAGGTCGCCGCTGACCTCCACACCATTGATCCCTTCACTGGGGCCCAAATCCCGCTCCCCCGACCTCGGTCCTCACCAACATCGCCAGCATCCTCCGCGACCCCTCCACCGGCAAAATCGCCAGCTACGCCTACTCCTCCTCCTCCTAAAAAGAAGAGTCTTTTGAATTCAAAACCCTAACTTTTGAGGGCGGGAAAGATAAGATCACTGTTATAATACCCAAGGATGAAGTCCAGGTTCTTGATATGAGGTACATGCGCTATTACTACAGGAAGACCATTCTCTCCCCAATTTGGACACGTCTGTTGTCATCCACTGCGGCAGCCTTGGCCAGCTCGCATTTGCTCCAGTAGGTCAGGGATCATCGTCGTAATTGTGGTCAGCCCTCGATTGCCCAATCCAGTTCTTCCATGACATTATCTTCCACCAGGGCCACCTCCATGCTGTGAACAGGGACGTGACCCTCGCCATCTTCAATCTCAACGACCCCTCCGCCATACCGGTGCTCTCACCGAAAGCCGCATTGTATGAGTACGAGGATGTGGAAGATGAGGACGAAGGCGAGAATGCGGAGGAGGAGGACAATGACGAAGATGAGGATGAGGATGGGCGTCCAACTTGGATGGGTGCCCGTCGTATTAAAGGAACTCACTGGAGGAGTCGCCTAATGGAGAAGACCTATTCTTAGTAGCGAAACATCCATTATGTAATTTTGAGGTGTTCAAACTGGACAAGAGGATCTATGAGTGGGACGATGTCGAAGGTATAGGAGATCTGGCCTTCTTTGTGGAATTCAATCATTCAGTGTCTCTCTCTGCCAGTTATTTCCCTATTCTCGAGCCCAATTCCATCAACTCTACTGACTATTTTAATAAAGGCTACGGTGGGATGTCGCTTTTCTATGCGGACACTGGGGTTTTTCGCTTGAAAGATGGATGCAACTGGTACTATTTTCTCAAACATCGACTTAGCGATGGTATCCTTTACAAGCTTAATTGGCCCCCGCCAATATGGTTCATGCCTTCTATGACAACATTGGCTTAGATGTTGTCAAAGGTATCTTCTTGTTCTCACATGGATCTAACGATTTTATTTACCACAGTTAGGAATATCTTGTTATGTTAGGAGTATCAGTATCATGTTGCAAAACTGAAATTGGTATCGAGTGTCAACTTCTTCAGCTTTTCTTCAGGTATACTTGTTTTTATGTTAACTTTGTTAAGTTCTTCTTTCATTAGAAAACTTGACAAAGTGTTGATACGTAGCCTCTATTATCTGTACTACCTAAAAGCAAAATAATATGTTATATGCCTATGTTTCTCACAAGTAACAACAATCACAAATTTAGCTAGAAGTTAATTCTCCATAATTGAAGAAAATTTGATGATTCATTATTTCTAGTAGACCTGACCTAGTTGTTAGTCATGCACGTTAATAATAGAGATATTTTGGTCAGTTGATGTTTTTGGTGAGAGCATAGCATATTGCCTGGTTTGTAGACACATTGTGGTGCTTATCCGCGTGAATGAGTTGTCCTTGACCTTGACTACCCCTTAGACCACTTATCTTTCATTATAGGGATAAATGTAAGATGAGTATGTGGCCTTAGGAGGAAACTTGTGGCGCTTTGCCAAATGGTAATGAATCATTTTTTGATATCTAACAAGATAGGTGATACGCTAGATGGAGATGAACTATTCTTAGTTTCTGGGTCATAGGTGATGACAAGATGCAATAGATGAACTTGTCAGATGTCAAGTTTGGACAAGGATATATCAGGAAGGTGGTTTAAGATGTAATGGTGTTTCACCCATTTTAAGAAATACTTCAAGAAGAAAACTAGATAATTTATTCACAACTACAAGGAATCATAGGTTAACAAACCATATTTAGCTAGTGACATTTAAAGATGAAGCATACAACAACACAATGTGTTCTTCCCAAATTTTTAGGGGCGGCTTCATGAATCCTTTTTATCCATTAAGCCCATCAAGAGCCACCTCCACTTTAAATTGTTAGTTGTAAGCATGAAATAGTTAAATTCTTGTAGGATTTTCCATTGCTCAACTCTCTATCATTTGTTGTTCTATATCCTATATATTGGTTTTACAATTTTGTAATAGATATCAACTTGTCATGTATTCCATTCAGTATTACATATTGGGCTCTTTCTCTCTTTCTCTCTCTCTCTTCAAGATTCGAATAACTTTTCTCCCTTATTAACGATAAATGATTTTGTTAGAGAGATCGTCACCGGCATGACATGTCATTTACTTTTTTAAAGTATATATTTTAGTGAAGAACTTGATATGCACCAATATTTGACCTCGAGTTAACAATATTATTTACTTAGACAAAACTTAAGTTGTATTTATTAGCTCTACCTTCAAAATGAGGTTTTGCATAACATCCCTTGTATATGAAGCATTCCATGTGTATTTAAGGTAACTTCTATTTTGTAGAAGATGATCTATGTTGCACCCGTAGATATGAGTGGCACTGCTCATGATCAATGTCATTATTTTTTACACTCGTGGATGGTTAAATTTTATTAGATATTCACATTATCAGGATATCTTTGGTGCATATATGAGGAAGATTACCACTTATTGACGTGATATTTACCAGTCGAGAAACTATTTGGTCCACACCTTCCATGTGTCGTGGTACACTAATAGGGTCATTATAGGCCCACTGGTTACCTAGACATAGGATAGTGTATCTCTTTTCACTTGTGTGTACCATGCTCTGTGGGCAAGGTGCAACAAACACTCTTATACCAATCAGTCACCTTTGTTTTGTCTTTTCGTGTGCACTTACTAATTTAAAAAAAATACAAATAATCTTGGCTCGACTATATAACTTTAGTTCAAGAGTTCAATAGGTGAAATATCAAGTTATCACAAAGAAGACATATAACAATTTGATGGACAAGCAGGTACGGATGGAATCAAGCCAAGATTGTTTGTATTTTTTTATGTTAATAAGTGCACACAAAATGACAAAACAAAAGTGATTGATTAGTATAAAAATGTATGTGTTGTATCTTACTCAGAGAGCATGATACACACAAATGAAAAGAGATACAATATACGCATGCCCAGGCAACCAGTGGGCCCACCATGACCCTATTCAGTGCACCATGGCACGTGGAAGGTATGGTTTAATAGTTTCTTGACTGGTATATATCATGTCAATAAGTGGTAATCTTTCTCATATATGCACCAAGCTATTGTAATAGTGTGGGTCTAATAAAATTTAACTATCTACGGGTGTCAAAAGCAGTGACATTAATCATGAGCAATGCCGCTCATGTCTACGGGTGCAATACAGATGATCTTCTATAAAATAAAAGTTACCTTAAATACACATGGAAACTTCACGTATAAGGGATGTTATGCAAAACCTCAGTTTTAAAGGTACAATGTATCTCTTTTCACTTGTGTGTACCATGCTCTGTGGGCAAGGTGCATCGGGTACTTTTCTATACCGATCATCACCTTTGTTTGTCATTTTGTGTGCACTTATTAATTTAAGGAAATACAAACAATCTTAGCTCGACTCCATCATTTGTACTAGCCTGTCCATCAAACTGTTATGTGTTTTCTTTGTGCTAACTTGATATTTCACCTATTGAGCTCTTGAGCTTTACCAATACTGTACTGCTTCGTATGGGTATGGGTACTGAGACAACTTCTCAACCTTTGAAGTACATTTGCACATCATCCATGGCGGATCTTTCTCCTTGAGGCACATTTGCACACCATCCATGGGCCATGGTGGATCTTTCATCTCATTTGACGATCAAATATCACATCACGAGCTTTGATGCTTCTAGGAGGAGCTCCATCTCCCCTTCTTTTATGAATAGCAACTGAGTTTGTCTAGGATTAGAAATTCTAAGAAACAATTAATTTTAGGTTGTGGATGGGTTAATGTTATGTTTTTAGAAGTCTGAATTGTGGTCAGCAAAGACACAAGAGTTGGGGGATTTTAGTCTCTTCCATTGTAAATTTTGAGGGTTAGTTAAAGAAGATACACTAGTGCCGTGTACTTCAATTTCTCCATTGTTTTAATAAGAAGTGCTCTAACTGTTTCTAGTGGTTCCATTTGAACTACATTAAACTGTGTCTTCAGTATTCTCTTCTTTTTATTTGTTATTTCTTTGATAACATTTTCTGTTTATTTACTACATTGTGTGGCTGTACGTGCTATAATTTCATTCATGAGTTGCTAGTCTTATTTAAAATCTATCCTGCTGTTCTGTTCCATAAAATAAATGATAAAACTTGATGATAGTCCAGCTGATTCTTCAAATATAAGTTTTTGTCTTGCTCAGTAATTACAGAAGAACTATGCTAAGGTTCTTAACATCACCTTTTTGGGCGAAATGGCATGCAGTCATATATTCCGGGTCCAAGTAGTTTACATGTCACTCTACAGTATCATGACCAACTGATTTTCATCCATGATTAGCATTGAGGCTTCAAAATCAGACATGTTAGCTATATATTCTTATAGAAGCTCGTATGTTCTATTAGGGAGGCTCCCGAGTGCAATCAGGCTAGTACTTCAGGTGATTCGATAGTAATAGACGGTTGACCTTGGAGAACAGGTGCGCTCGATTCTTATGGATATGATCTGTGTTATCATTATGGATATTATCAAAGGGTTCCATTGGAACCAAATTCATAAACCCATGTAGGCACTTCGACTTTTAAGAAACAATCGAAGAGTTGAACCACATTACTATGTTCTCCATAGAAAGGTTATACATCTGCCTTACAAATACTAGCTTTGGTGCTTGTCTATTGCCCTGGACAATCGACAACTGTGATGTCTTCTAGGATTCCTTTGTAAACTATGCCATAGACTCATGTGCTACTATTAGATCCTTCTCAAGGTTGCTTCTTGCGTCTAGCTTTTTGTTTTCTGAGATATCCGAAACTTAAAAGTTAAAGCATGATTTCTGGATTTGATTTCTTCATATCAAACACCTATTTTGTTTGAAATATCTCTTCGTCTCATTGATGAGCTTTCTTTCCTTTTGTAGCTTATGCATGGAAAAGCTCAAAACTAACACAAGTAGGATGCCAATGTTGTGCGCACCGACAACAACCAACAGAGAATCACACAATCTCCAGCACAAAGAACAACCCAAATCACACGAAGAACACACAATCCCAAACAACAGATCTAACGAGGTTCGGCCTCAATGCCTACGTCCTCGGGGCAATCAATGGAGAGAGTTTTCAATTTTAGGAAGATGATTACAATCGCTGTAGATCTCTCTGAATGCAAGAGTATCCACAGTTTTTCTCTTTCAAGGCACTAAACCCTAGAAAATTACACTTAGGGCTTAAATACACAGTTTCCCGAAACAGCAGTTTTCCGCCCAGACCCGACCATCGGTCGACCGGACGGTCGACCGAAGAAACCCGAGAGCACAGACCCTGTATTCTGGTCGACCGGCCGGTCGACCCAGAAAACCCGAGAATTGGGTTCCTGCAGTCAGAGCACTTCGGTCGACCGGGCCGGTCGACCGCTCAATTCCCTGTGCATGCTGTGCACGTCGGTCGACCGGACCGGTCGACCGACTCGCCTGTCTTCGCCTGTCTTCTGCTGCTGCTTCTAATTTCCTGCCTGCTGTCCCTTTGCCTTTCGTCGTAGACTCCTTGGCAATCTTCAACAGCACCTGGCATGACATCAACTCCCCTACTATACTCTCTCCTCCAACAATTCTCCACCTCGGTGAAGATTTCCAAATCTGAGCCGAATCATCGACTCGATAGCGGCTGCACCAACCTGGTTGCCTACGTACCCCTTGCCCAAGGGATCAAGCCGTCCGTAGTTCACTCAAATGAGCTTCAGCAAGCTCAATTCACCTGAAGGATATGAAGCAAGTCTTTGCAATGTGCAAACTTTACTCCCGACACCACCTTTGTAAGCATATCAGCCGGATTCTCCGAAGTGTGAATCTTCAACAAGTCAATGTCACCTTCTTCCAGAATCTCCCGAACAAAGTGATACCTGACATCGATGTGCTTCGTCCTTGCATGATAGACTTGGTTCCTTGCCAAGTAAATGGCACTCATGCTGTCACAGTTTATCTTCAATATATCCTGTTCCACGCCCAAGTCATCAAGCAATCCCTGAAGCCAGATTGCCTCCTTCATGGCCTCTGTCATAGCCATATATTCAGCCTCTGTGGTCGACAACGCGACGGTAGACTGAAGTGTGGAGCGCCAACTCACCGGTGCCTGCGAGAATGTGAAGACATATCCCGTCGTCGACCGGCGTTTGTCAAGATCACTTGCATAGTCTGAATCAACATACCCTATGCACTCTTGCTTTCCGGTGTCGTCCTTCTCGAACACTAGGCCTACATCAACAGTTCCCTTGATGTACCTCAGAATCCATTTCACATCTTCCCAATGACCCTGTCCAGGATCATGCATGTATCTACTCACCATGGAGACTGCCTGCGATAGATCTGGCCTCGTACACACCATTGCATACATCAAGCTACCCACCGCATTGGCATATGGAACATGAGACATATGCTCACGCTCTTGAACACTCCTTGGAGACATCTTCGCTGACAATTTGAAGTGCGGCGCCATTGGTGTACTAACAGACTTAGTATCCTTCCCGATATTAAACCTCTGCAGTATCTTCTCCAGATAGCCCTTCTGAGTCAAACTTATCCTGCCAGCTTTCCTGTCTCTTGTGATCTCCATGCCCAATACTTTCCTTGCTTCCCCCAGGTCCTTCATCTCGAACTCTGACGATAACATCTTCTTCAGAGAATCAATAGCAGATCTTGACCTAGAAGCAATCAGCATATCATCTACATAAAGAAGTAGATAGATATATTCACCTGATGGTAACTTGTTGTAGTACACACATGGATCAAAATGGCTTCGTGTGTACTTCTTCTTCCTGATAAAGCTGTCAAATCGCTTGTACCACTGTCTAGGAGACTGCTTCAAACCGTACAGCGATTTCTTCAGCTTACATACTAAATCTCCCTTCCCTGCAGCTTTGTAACCTGTGGGCTGTGTCATGTAGATCTCCTCCTCAAGATTGCCGTGGAGAAAGGCGGTCTTCACATCAAGTTGGTCCAGTTCCAACTCATTCTGCGCCACCAAAGCCAATAGAACCCGAATAGACGAGTGTTTAACTACCGGGGAGAACACCTCGTTGTAGTCGATTCCTTCTCTCTGAGCGTAGCCTTTAGCCACCAACCTTGCCTTGTAGCGCACTGTATCTTCTTGAAGAGATCCTTGCTTCTTAGCAAATACCCACTTGCACCCAATGGCCTTCTTCCCCTTGGACAACTTGGTAAGTTCCCATGTGTTGTTCTTATAAAGAGATTGCATCTCTTCATTCATGGCCTCTTTCCACATCTCTACTTCCGAACTGATCTCAGCTTCCCTGAAGGTAGATGGAATAGCCTCTTCAACAACTGGAAGTGCATATGCGACGACCATATCAGTGGTGAGCCAACCCGGTCTCCTAGTATTCCTCCGTGGTCTTTCAACTGCAGTAGAATCTGGAACAGTACCCATGACCTGCTCCTGATCCTCTTCAACAACTTCAGCATCTTCTTCTGCAACTTGATCACCTCCCTGTGTCACCTCAGGAATGATCCTCACTGATACTGAATCCTCTAGAGATGGTGGATCTGCATCACTCTCCACCTGCTGCAATAGCTCCTTGGTCTTGCTGGTCTCCACCTGCTTAGAGACCGTAGGCTTCATCAGTGAAGCCTTATCGAATGTGACATCCCTGCTGATTATGAATTTGTTGTCCTTTTGGTCCCAAATCTTGAACCCCTTGGTTCCTCGCTTGAAGCCAACGAACACCCTTTCTTTGCCCTTGGGTCCAACTTGTCTTCTCTGACATGGTAGTAGGCTGGACATCCGAAAACCCGTAGCAAATCATAATCCTGAGCAGTTCTTCCTGACTAAGCTTCAAGAGGAGTCTTCCCCCCTATTGCAGACGACGGCAACCTGTTCACAAGGTGACATGCATACCCCAAAGCTTCAGCCCAGAACTTCTTTGGCAGTCCTACATTGGATAACATACACCGAACCTTCTCTAGCAAAGTTTGGTTCATCCTCTCAGCCACCCCATTTTGTTGCGGATTCTCCGGTACTGTGAAGTGTCTCTCGATGCCCTCATCAAGGCATAGCTGCAGGAACGGATCGGATTTGTATTCCCCTCCATTGTCAGAACGGAGAACCTTGATCTTCCTTCCTGTGCTTCTCTCCAGATTAGCCTTCCACTTCACAAACAGCTCTAGGACTTCACCTTTGTGTCGCATAGTGTACACCCAACAGCGCCTAGAGTAGTCATTAATGAACGACATAAAATAGTGGTTACCTCCAATCGATGCAGTCTTGGTAGGTCCCCATACATCCGTGTGAACATAGTCAAGAATACCTCCGTGCAGTGCGAAGCTGTGCCAAACTTCACCTTGATCTTCTTGCCGATGATGCAATGTTCACATAGATCCAGCTTGCAGGTCTCAGCACCCTTCAGCAACCCTTTCTTCACAAGAGTTTGCATTGATTTCTCCCCTGCATGTCCCAGCCTCATGTGCTACAGCCGGGTTGAATCTTCCTTCTGACTGGTTGAAGCTACCACCTGCCCTGTCACTGTACTACCCTTCAAGTAATACAAGTTGTTACGACGATCGGCCTTCAACACCACCATCGAGCCCTTTGTCATTTTAAGAACTCCATCCTTAATTGACACTCCGAGCCCCAGTGATTCCAAAACTCCTACAGAGATCAAGTTCCTCTTTAGCTGAGGAACATATCTCACTTCTTTCAGTTCCCTCACCATCCCATCAAACATCCTGATTGGAATAGTGCCAACACCCTCCATGATGCATGGGTGATCGTCGCCCATGACGACCGAACACCCCTCCAACTTCTCAAAACTGGTAAACCAGTCTCGATTAGGGCATACATGATATGTTGCACCTGTGTCCAAGATCCACTCGTTCTCCCCCGAGTAACCAATGACAGGAGTGGTGACTGAAAACGAGAACACTGAAGAATCCGAATCTGATCCATCTGCCTGTGATTTGCTGCTTGCAGTTTTTACCACTTTTGCGAGATTTGCTTCAGATTTTGACTCTTTCTTCTTTCCCTTGAACTTTGGACAGTCTACTTTCCAGTGCCCAATCTCTTTGCAGAATGCGCACTGATTTTTCTTGAGATCCCTGAAGCCCGGCCTGGACTTTGATCTTCCCCTAATCTCCTTTCCCTTCCTTGATGAACCTCTACCTCTTACTTCCAATGCCTCTGCTGATGAACTTGTCTGAGAGGGATATCTTTCATTCTTCCTTGTTTCATAACTAATCAATGAAGATGACAACTCATCATAATCCAAGCTCTGCCTTCCATTAATGAAGGTCAGTGTGAATGTCTCGTACTCCTCTGCAGGTAGTGAATTCAGAAAGATAACCGCCTTATCTTCCTCTTCTAGCTTGACATCCAAATTCAGCAGATCTGTAAGAAGCTTCGTATATCGGTTGATGTGCTCATTGACTGTGCTCCCCTTCTGCATCCTGAACTGATACAGCTTACTCTTAAGCTGCAACCTGGACTCTACACTCTTCTTCAGGTACTTCTTTTTAAGGGTTTGTCACAGTTTCTTCGCTGACGTCTCATGTTGCACAAGGTATTTTATGTCTTGTGACAAGCATGAACGTATCAAGCCACATGCCGATCTATTCATCTTCGCCCATTCTTCATCAGTGGTAGTGTTCTTCTTCCTCTCCAATAGGAGAGTGTCCTCGAGGTTTGATGCATTCAGTGCATCCATAACCTCACATCTCCACATACCGAAATTGTTAGTCCCATTAAACTTAACAACTTCAATCCTTGGGTGATTGTTCATTGTCTTAACAGATGCAGTTTCTTCTGCCATTGAGATCTTCTTTTGATTCTCTATTTATGCGGAAGAATAACCAAAATTGGAATAAATCTCTACTCAGATAAAAAAGGAATTTTTTACCTGCCTCTTGAAACCCTAGATCGAGTTTCTCACCGGATCTACTCCAAACACAGATTCAACGGGCCTCCTTGCGTCCTCCTGAGATCTACACACGATCTCCTAGAACACCAATACCTCTGACCTGAGATCGACACACGATCTCCACCTGATCAGATCTGAAACCCTTCGAATCCTCAGAATCCCAAGCGTAACCTGGATGCTCTGATACCACTTGTTGTGCGCACCGACAACAACCAACAGAGAATCACACAATCTCCAGCACAAAGAATAGCCCAAATCACACGAAGAACACACAATCCCAAACAACAGATCTAACGAGGTTCGGCCTCAATGCCTACGTCCTCGGGGCAATCAATGGAGAGAGTTTTCAATTTTAGGAAGATGATTACAATCGCTGTAGATCTCTCTGAATGCAAGAGTATCCACAGTTTTTCTCTTTCAAGACACTAAACCCTAGAAAATTACACTTAGGGCTTAAATACACAGTTTCCCGAAACAGTAGTTTTCCGCCCAGACCCGACCATCGGTCGACCGGACGGTCGACCGAAGAAACCCGAGAGCACAGACCCTGTATTCCGGTCGACCGGCCGGTCGACCTAGAAAACCCGAGAATTGGGTTCCTGCAGTCAGAGCACTTCGGTCGACCGGGCCGGTCGACCGCTCAATTCCCTGTGCATGCTGTGCACGTCGGTCGACCGACTCGCCTGTCTTCGCCTGTCTTCTGCTGCTGCTTCTAATTTCCTACCCGCTGTCCCTTTGCCTTTCGTCGTAGACTCCTTGGCAATCTTCAACAGCACCTGGCATGACATCAACTCCCCTACTATACTCTCTCCTCCAACAGCCAACACCATGACCATTAAAACACAGATATAAGTTGACTGGCGAGAATTTTATTAGTCTTGTTAACATAGGCTCGCACATTCACCAGTAAGAGGTGTATTATGTATGTCGTAATTTTGCTTATTGCTGTGTTCATACAGTTAAAACATTGAAATGTAATTAGAGTATACTGTGTCTCTAACAACTAATCATATCCTTGAATAGTCACTCCAAGGACAATGGATTCCTCATAATGCACTCACAAAAAAAATCCCTAGAAATGCAACAAAGATTCTGTTGCATTTTGAACCTTTTAGATATTAGATCAGATCCTTGCTGACTCTTCCTTGCTGTCTGCTTCTGTCCTAGAAAAGGATTCAGGCCCTGTTGACTCTGTATAAATTTTTGTAATTGATTACTTTTCTATTGTGTGCTCTATATAAGTAATTCCTCACTCAGCATGAAGTTTGAGAAAATTTAGAATAGAAACAAAATAGGTAAGGAAAGGGTAAAGCTCCTTCATGTCTTTCATTGATTCTTAATTAAAGAAAATGCATTCATAATTTTCTTTTCCACCTATATAATTTAAAGAAAAGAAGGTACTGTCATGTGATAAGACCAGTAGCTTGAGCTAATCCCTTGTTATCTGTCCAAGTGTCCATGATACTGCTCCACTCTTGGAGTGAGAAACTTCCTTTTCATCCTTATGTACAAGTTCCACAAACTTAGTTCTTCTCTAACTTGTAAATGGCCTGGCATACGAGACCTTTTCTTTGATGTAGGTGGTGCCAACAACTTAAACCGGGGATATTGCTTATATTTTACAGCGAAATAGCTGGCTTTGTGGATCAAATTGGTTAACTAATAAGTCTTTCATCCTTGCATGAAATTTCCTATTCTCTTATTAATGCCGAGCCATCAAAGGTCCATATGGCCACGCGTGTTGTTTCACAAAAAGCACTAGTGCTTCTTCTCTGTTGACTTCAATTTGCATCATCACTTTCTTATTCATATGAGCATCTTGGCAGTAGTGGATAGAATTGGTCAGCTAATAATTCCTACATCCTTTACATTAGATTATCTTCGCATTTTCGCTACTCCAGTCATGGATTTTGATTAAAGGCTCGTTATTGTAGCAATTTGTTCAGCATAGAACATCTAAACCCAAGGGGTCCACTTTCTGGACCTGGAAATTGAATATCTTCTATGAGCAATCCTACAGTGAAAAGAAGGTCTATAATCGTCCTAGCATGGGAATGGAAACCTTACTAGAAGCAACTTGCCTTCAGATAAGAAGTGCTTTTCATCATGTTGCTACTATTAAATTTGAAGGTTGCTCCAAAGAAGAACTGTCTTTGTAACGCCCCGATTCCACGGATACGGGGACGTCACTGCGACGTATATACGTAGGTCAGAAAATGCCCCCACGTATATACGCTAAGCATAAAAGTACAACAAGAATCAGAGTACAACACAAAGCGTGGTATATTCATATGCCAACCTAATAGGTACATATACAAAGTTATCACAGTATGATAAACATCTACACATTACATGTGTCTTTTATCATAACAAGTCCAAAAGTAAAATATACAAGATGAACAACAAAATGCTCACGAGTAGGATGAAGATCCCGTGAGTCAAAAGAAGTCAGGCACAAGGAACTGGAGCTAGGATGCCTGCTCGCTAAGGAGAGCTCGATCTACGGTGGACAACTCCACTTCGACCCAGCTTCGGAATCTGAATATGCAAATCCAAGGAATCAAGACATAGAACAATATATGATCTACAGCCAAGTGGCTAAGAGACATGAATAAGGGTTAGAACACAAGTGTGGTATATGAAGACACGTATGGTATAATCATCATGGTACAGGAAATCCAAGTAAAACTGGTTGTGTGCAAAAGTGATTGTATACGCTTAGGTCACGGTCCCATGAGACTAGTACATCGAAGGAATAATCCAAACAAGGAAACCCTCATATATATACCTTTTGTCTCATGCCACCGAATATCCAAGCGTATATAATCAGAGTTGCAATTCGTATGATAGTAACAGGAATACAGAACAGTAATGATCAGGGGTCCATAACACGTGTAACGGGAGTCATAACAGTAAAATATAACAGGAATCATCACAGGTACACATAACAGAAACTATAACAGGAAACATAACTGACATCTATTGTTATTATTACTCGTCTGACTCATATATCTCGGTATGTGTCCCGGTGTGCACCCCAACACACATACATCCATATATAAGCGAGTCGAGGGTTGTTAACGGAAGCAGATGGAGAACTGACAGAGCTTCTTATAGTGGTTCACATACACCGGGGACCAGTTTGTTGGTCCAACGGTTCCCACCACCTGGGACCGGTTTGGAGGCCCAAAGTCCCCCTATATGTACTCATGTGGGCCCTAAGTCCCACTATAGTCGTCCGCCATAATATATCATATCCATCACTATAAGCAAGGTATCATTCCGGCATCCATCACTTCCTCCCATACCCCATACAAGTTGTCCTTTTTATGATTTATAAACATAATTATCAGATTAAGGGAATGAGCAATATCATAACAGTAATACATAACAGTGATCAGTACATAACAGTAATCAGGTACTACATTCCCTTTATCGTGATAATTATAAGAATCGGTGTATCATGCTTGGTGTCAAGAGATAGCATGATAAGTGGTGATGTATATCTAACAAGCAACCAAACATATCAAAGAATTGATAATAGTCAGGGTAAGTCATTGCCTAACCAGAGGGTCTAACAAGCCAGGTGAAATACATGTGTTAAAAGGAAATCTGAAACTGGCAAGTCTAAAGGAATGACAGGAGTGACATATATCATGTAATAAGTCAAGGAGTGAGAATATATCCTAACATGTCATGTAATACCAGTTATAAAGCATGAACAGGAATAATATGTCACACATGTATCCACGATAAGATCTATTTTGGAAAAGAAATCAACTAAGTCAAACAGTCAGAATTAGTCGACTAGGTGGAAGGGTTAGTCGACTAATAGGGGTCTTAAGTCGACTAATAGCCTAGATGAGTCGACTAGAACTGGGTTCCAGAGAATTTGAATTCTGATTCAGGAAAAGTTAGTCGACTAGAGTTGTAAGGGCAGTCGACTAACAGGGAACCACTAGTCGACTAACGGATACTTAAGTCGACTAAGATGGGATACAGAGAGTTGAGTCGGTTTCAGGAGTCGACTAGGGTCAAGGGTGTAGTCGACTAGGAGTCTCAAGTCGACTAGAAAATTTGGATAAGTCGACTAGAGCCGAGAGTTGGTGTTTTTAGTTCAAGGAAAATTAGTCGACTAGGGGTCAAAATGTAGTCGACTAGGGGGGTCTAGTCGACTGGTGATATGGCTTAGTCGACTAAAACTGTGAAATTTGAAAGACTACGTTTCAACTAAGGTGGGTTAGTCGACTAGGCCCTAGGTTAAGTCGACTAATCGTGGAGAAAACAGAAAACAGAACAGAAATTCTGATGGTTGTTTTGATGGCCAAAAATGGGATTTTTATGACACAAGTGTACATGAATAATCATCATATGTACACAAAGAAGTAATCTAGTCTTGGTGAGTAAAAATACTCACCAGGTAAGGTTATTTGAAGGTTCTACGAGTCTTGAAGGATCGTTTGTCGACGATGTCACCAACTAGGTCTTTGGCGATACCTCCGACGAAGTGAGATGCGATCCAAATCCAAGAGTTGTGGTAGCTTGAGAAGAAGATGAAGACTTGGTGGTGATATAGGAATTAGGGTTTGAGATGGAGGAGGATTTGTGGAGGCTAATTCTTTTTGGAAGTGAAGAAAAGAGATAAAAGTGTAAAGGAGATGTTTATATAGGATTTGATTTTTGTAAAGGGAATGCAAATAAAGAAATTGAGAGGGATTTATTGCAAAATGGGAGAGGGGATGGGTGTCCCTCTCCTTGGCCACTTGGCCGGCCATGGAAGAGAGAGAGAAAGAGGGTATTAATGAGGAAGAGTGTGGAATTTGAGATATTTGTTGGAAAATTTGAATTGTTGGAATTTTTGGAAATTGGAAAATCCTTTGGCTTAGAGATGAAGGAAAGGAAAATAGAGAAAGGAAAAGGAAAAAGAAATGCAATGAGAAGATATTTTCTTGGTCTCCAAAAATGAAAATATCAGAAACACAAATTCCCGAGTTAAAGTCGAGCATGCGGGAAAACAATTCGGAAAATACCGAAATCGTCCGAAATTCAAGTATCTCGGAACGACTCGTAATTTTCACCAAAAATTAATAATAATATATGAAGACTTAAAATGAAATCCTTTTTAAGAAATACTTTATAGTTTTAAAGTTAAAAATCCCGGAATCAGTTACCTACCGACTCCGAAAGAATTTTCATAAATTTATAAAATTCTCAGAAAAGAATGTAGATAGAAAATATGATTCTAAGAGATAATTCCTAAAGGCCTTTCTAGAAATTCCTAACTGTTTGTGAAATAAAAATACTGGAATCAGTCTTCTGCCGACTCCGGTGGAATATCCATAAATTCGTAAAATCTCCAGAAAAGTATTTAAGTATTAAACATAATTCTAAGAAGAAATGTCTAAAGAATCTTCTAGAAATTCTAAACAGTTTGTAAGATAAAAATTCGGGAATCGATCAGCGGCACTGGTCGACACCGGTTTTGAAGAAATTCATTTTAATTCTAGAAAATTCCAGAAATTCACATAAAATCTAATATATTAGAAAATGATATTTGAAATTGAAATTGGTCAAATACGGGAAGTAAATCGAAAAATACGATCGAAAAACTGAATACGCAATTAAGTACGTATTCCGGGAACGGGGTATTACAATCTACCCACCTTACAAAAATTGCGTCCTCGCAATTTCATTAAGGGGTAAATTGAATACAAGGTGGACAAGGGTGAAATCAAAGGATCCGAAAAATCAAAACAAGAATAAGATGAACACAGAAAGGACCGGGATGAACAATGATAGAATGATAAGGGAAACATATTTAGAATGATAACCAATTCAAATACAAGATCTAGGGTAGTGGTTACCATGATATCCCTAAGGCTCCTGCTCTGGATACTGGTCCTCCCACTCTGCTTCATTGCCTGAGGCCTCTACTGCCATGAGGTGAACTTGGCCTCTACCTTGATCTGCTCTAGGCCTCAATCCCCTCTGCTGATGATCATACCGTTGGGGTGGAAGTGGAACTCGTCGATCAACAGGTTCAGGGTTCCTCCTTAGAGGCGGAGCTGGAAGTGCTGGGGCTGGATGTGCTGGTGCTGGAAGAGCTGGTCTGGCTGGTGTCATATGTCCAAACTTCCTGTGTGGGCAATCCCTTAGCATATGCCTCCCTGATCCACACACTACACACAATCCCTTAGCCACTCGACAATCGCTCTTATAATGTCCGGGTCTGTGGCAGTAATTGCATACAATCTGAGGAAGAGGAGATTGGAATGGTCTCTTCATCATCGGGCCATGGGTTGTCCCAACTGCATCTTCCTCATCCATCAACTCCAAAGGCCTCTTCTTGGCCTGGTTCCTCATCAAGTTCTCTTTCTTCTTCTCTAACCCACGCTCCACTTCTCGAGCTATGGTGAGAACTTCCGAATAAGTCTTCAGCTGTTGGGGCATCAAGAAAACTTGGATATCCATCTGTAGGCCCTGCTGGAATCTGCTCGCTCGCTTCTCCTCATCCGTTACCATGTACGGAGCAAAGCGACTAAGCCTCAGAAATTCCGCGGCATACTCATCCACGGACTTGTTCCACTGCTGGAGTCTAATGAACTGCTCCTCCATATCCTTCTGAGCAGTAGCAGGGAAGAACCTGCTGTAAAAACTCTTGGAGAACGTGTCCCAAGTGACAGGTCTCTCCAATCTGGCCTCCTCTGCAAGCCACCAAGTTCTGGCTATGTCTTTCAACTGAATCTTGGCAACCTCAACTTGGTTCTCCTTTGGAACACGGGCGGCGTTCAGTAGATCTGTAGTGTCCGTCAACCATTGCTCAGCATCCAATGGTTTCTCGCTTCCCGTGAATATAGCAGGCTGTAGTCTTCTGAAGTCCGATACATTCCCCGGCCTCTGTTCCTTTGGAGCTGCCAACTCCTGCCGGAGAAGTTCCGTCTGCTGCTGCTGATTCTCTATCATAGTTTGAATGACCCTTAGGATATCCACATTCTCTCCTGTGGGTCCATTCGATGCTGATCCAGAGTTGCTGCGACCCGATCTCCTCTCCATACTAGGATGGCTAAAGATAACTGGAAGGAGTTTGGAAAAATGGAAGGAGTTTAGAATATGAGGGATGGAATCAAGAATAACTAGACAAATCAAGAAGGACTAGATAACTTTGTACATTATAGTTGGCATTAGCAAATTTCTAAAATTTGCTACTTCGTTGTACTTTAGGTTTGAGAGCCTAAGCTCTGATACCAACCTGTAACGCCCCGATTCCACGGATACGGGGACGTCACTGCGACGTATATACGTAGGTCAGAAAATGCCCCCACGTATATACGCTAAGCATAAAAGTACAATAAGAATCAGAGTACAACACAAAGCGTGGTATATTCATATGCCAACCTAATAGGTACATATACAAAGTTATCACAGTATGATAAACATCTACACATTACATGTGTCTTTTATCATAACAAGTCCAAAAGTAAAATATACAAGATGAACAACAAAATGCTCACGAGTAGGATGAAGATCCCGTGAGTCAAAAGAAGTCAGGCACAAGGAACTGGAGCTAGGATGCCTGCTCGCTAAGGAGAGCTCGATCTACGGTGGACAACTCCACTTCGACCCAGCTTCGGAATCTGAATATGCAAATCCAAGGAATCAAGACATAGAACAATATATGATCTACAGCCAAGTGGCTAAGAGACATGAATAAGGGTTAGAACACAAGTGTGGTATATGAAGACACGTATGGTATAATCATCATGGTACAGGAAATCCAAGTAAAACTGGTTGTGTGCAAAAGTGATTGTATACGCTTAGGTCACGGTCCCATGAGACTAGTACATCGAAGGAATAATCCAAACAAGGAAACCCTCATATATATACCTTTTGTCTCATGCCACCGAATATCCAAGCGTATATAATCAGAGTTGCAATTCGTATGATAGTAACAGGAATACAGAACAGTAATGATCAGGGGTCCATAACACGTGTAACGGGAGTCATAACAGTAAAATATAACAGGAATCATCACAGGTACACATAACAGAAACTATAACAGGAAACATAACTGACATCTATTGTTATTATTACTCGTCTGACTCATATATCTCGGTATGTGTCCCGGTGTGCACCCCAACACACATACATCCATATATAAGCGAGTCGAGGGTTGTTAACGGAAGCAGATGGAGAACTGACAGAGCTTCTTATAGTGGTTCACATACACCGGGGACCAGTTTGTTGGTCCAACGGTTCCCACCACCTGGGACCGGTTTGGAGGCCCAAAGTCCCCCTATATGTACTCATGTGGGCCCTAAGTCCCACTATAGTCGTCCGCCATAATATATCATATCCATCACTATAAGCAAGGTATCATTCCGGCATCCATCACTTCCTCCCATACCCCATACAAGTTGTCCTTTTTATGATTTATAAACATAATTATCAGATTAAGGGAATGAGCAATATCATAACAGTAATACATAACAGTGATCAGTACATAACAGTAATCAGGTACTACATTCCCTTTATCGTGATAATTATAAGAATCGGTGTATCATGCTTGGTGTCAAGAGATAGCATGATAAGTGGTGATGTATATCTAACAAGCAACCAAACATATCAAAGAATTGATAATAGTCAGGGTAAGTCATTGCCTAACCAGAGGGTCTAACAAGCCAGGTGAAATACATGTGTTAAAAGGAAATCTGAAACTGGCAAGTCTAAAGGAATGACAGGAGTGACATATATCATGTAATAAGTCAAGGAGTGAGAATATATCCTAACATGTCATGTAATACCAGTTATAAAGCATGAACAGGAATAATATGTCACACATGTATCCACGATAAGATCTATTTTGGAAAAGAAATCAACTAAGTCAAACAGTCAGAATTAGTCGACTAGGTGGAAGGGTTAGTCGACTAATAGGGGTCTTAAGTCGACTAATAGCCTAGATGAGTCGACTAGAACTGGGTTCCAGAGAATTTGAATTCTGATTCAGGAAAAGTTAGTCGACTAGAGTTGTAAGGGCAGTCGACTAACAGGGAACCACTAGTCGACTAACGGATACTTAAGTCGACTAAGATGGGATACAGAGAGTTGAGTCGGTTTCAGGAGTCGACTAGGGTCAAGGGTGTAGTCGACTAGGAGTCTCAAGTCGACTAGAAAATTTGGATAAGTCGACTAGAGCCGAGAGTTGGTGTTTTTAGTTCAAGGAAAATTAGTCGACTAGGGGTCAAAATGTAGTCGACTAGGGGGGTCTAGTCGACTGGTGATATGGCTTAGTCGACTAAAACTGTGAAATTTGAAAGACTACGTTTCAACTAAGGTGGGTTAGTCGACTAGGCCCTAGGTTAAGTCGACTAATCGTGGAGAAAACAGAAAACAGAACAGAAATTCTGATGGTTGTTTTGATGGCCAAAAATGGGATTTTTATGACACAAGTGTACATGAATAATCATCATATGTACACAAAGAAGTAATCTAGTCTTGGTGAGTAAAAATACTCACCAGGTAAGGTTATTTGAAGGTTCTACGAGTCTTGAAGGATCGTTTGTCGACGATGTCACCAACTAGGTCTTTGGCGATACCTCCGACGAAGTGAGATGCGATCCAAATCCAAGAGTTGTGGTAGCTTGAGAAGAAGATGAAGACTTGGTGGTGATATAGGAATTAGGGTTTGAGATGGAGGAGGATTTGTGGAGGCTAATTCTTTTTGGAAGTGAAGAAAAGAGATAAAAGTGTAAAGGAGATGTTTATATAGGATTTGATTTTTGTAAAGGGAATGCAAATAAAGAAATTGAGAGGGGTTTATTGCAAAATGGGAGAGGGGATGGGTGTCCCTCTCCTTGGCCACTTGGCCGGCCATGGAAGAGAGAGAGAAAGAGGGTATTAATGAGGAAGAGTGTGGAATTTGAGATATTTGTTGGAAAATTTGAATTGTTGGAATTTTTGGAAATTGGAAAATCCTTTGGCTTAGAGATGAAGGAAAGGAAAATAGAGAAAGGAAAAAGGAAAAGAAATGCAATGAGAAGATATTTTCTTGGTCTCCAAAAATGAAAATATCAGAAACACAAATTCCCGAGTTAAAGTCGAGCATGCGGGAAAACAATTCGGAAAATACCGAAATCGTCCGAAATTCAAGTATCTCGGAACGACTCGTAATTTTCACCAAAAATTAATAGTAATATATGAAGACTTAAAATGAAATTCTTTTTAAGAAATACTTTATAGTTTTAAAGTTAAAAATCCCGGAATCAGTTACCTACCGACTCCGAAAGAATTTTCATAAATTTATAAAATTCTCAGAAAAGAATGTAGATAGAAAATATGATTCTAAGAGATAATTCCTAAAGGCCTTTCTAGAAATTCCTAACTGTTTGTGAAATAAAAATACTGGAATCAGTCTTCTGCCGACTCCGGTGGAATATCCATAAATTCGTAAAATCTCCAGAAAAAGTATTTAAGTATTAAACATAATTCTAAGAAGAAATGTCTAAAGAATCTTCTAGAAATTCTAAACAGTTTGTAAGATAAAAATTCGGGAATCGATCAGCGGCACTGGTCGACACCGGTTTTGAAGAAATTCATTTTAATTCTAGAAAATTCCAGAAATTCACATAAAATCTAATATATTAGAAAATGATATTTGAAATTGAAATTGGTCAAATACGGGAAGTAAATCGAAAAATACGATCGAAAAACTGAATACGCAATTAAGTACGTATTCCGGGAACGGGGTATTACAGTCTTTGAATTTCCCGAGGCTTTTTTTCAATAGTTCTTCACCTCGAGTGAGATATAGTATACCTGAACATGTTCAAAAGATTTAGAGTCACCATTTAGTCATAGTCTTGAGATGTATCATTGGTTCTTATCTGACAAGAACCAATTCCTTTATTAAAACATGCATCTATTTTCATTGGAGCTAGTGTCCAGAAAACATCCTTTAATATAACATGATTTTTGAAAATTTTCAGAAATCTGAGAGGCACAGACCGAAGAGTTTTTTTTTTTTTTGAGGGAAACTGGAATTTCAGGGCCAAAAGATCCTTGGACTTCTATGATCTATTTTAACACACTAGAGCTCCCACCTAGTTCTCCATTTACTTATGATAAATATTGCAGCATATGAAAAGGAAATATATATATCTTTATTCAATTGATACTTTTTTCTTGAGGGAAAGTGGTGCACCCACCTGTTTCAGGGCCAAAAGATTCTTAGACAACAAAAAAATTTATTTGAACATTCCTAGTTATCTTGTTACTTTCGATAAATATTGCCGCGTCGATAGAAAGGAAAAAGAAAACATTTATATGTACAAAAGTACAAATTATATACCCTCCTGCAACGATGTTGTTGTAGCAAATGATTAAATTATTGTAATGCTGAAGTGAAGCAGAAGTGGTGGGAAAGACACTGTTCCTAGCCTTTCGGGCTAGCACTCCTAGCTTCCCTCCCATTGAGCTGAATTTATCAGCCCCATGAGTCAAGTGAAATAAAGTGAGAGGCTAATTACTTCTTCATTCATGGTCTATTGATATGATTGATCTCTCTTTCGTGTTCATTCGTCCTGAGGCAACACATGATGGGCGAACCTCCTATTGATTCCTCCAACTCCATGAATGATCAGCTAAATCAATTCAATATAGATCAAATTTTAACAAACTGATGTAGATTTTGATGAGACAAAATTATTCTGCATCGTGTCTTCATCGCCTGGGAAACCATCTATGTTTAAGTCAGGGTTGCCTTCGACATGGAGGACGAGAAGCCTAAATTCGCATCACAAACTTAGGTATCAAGCAACATTAGTATTAACTGGGATTGGTCCTTTTATCATTTATATTAGTTATGCATTTGGGGGGGTCAGTTCTGACATACTGCAGGCCTTATTGGATTCATGTGTCATGGCTTCTGATATGTTTGGTTCTTTTCCAAGTTCTTTGACATCAAGCCAAGGGCATAGTGGGGCTTTCCGTCATGCAACTCCTACATCTCTTGGGAAACCATTTCTCGCTTCATTTTCCATGGATTTATCACATTGTTATTAGTGGTTACATATTCAGCTATCTAAACTACTGATCTACTGTTTAGCCTGCATTAATATTCAAACTATGCAAGAAATGTATTTATATATCTAGAAGGATATATAGACCATTTACATTTTATTATTCTGTGATTACTGGTTAGCTGTGCAGAATCCTCCTTTCTGTGTATCCATGTCAATCAATTGCAAATGCTTGAAGTGTTCCTAACTTACTGCATGTTTTCCTTCCTGTATATATGTTCACATGGTACTGATTGTGGGATGCAATTTTTTTGGGTAGTAAATTTTTTCTTTTTCAAGTTTATTTTCTCTCTAGATGTGACGTATATAACCTGCTCATGTGTGTGATCTGCAGAAATTGACAGGCGGCTAGGAGTTCAACTGGCCTGCCCGTGGCTACATCCACCATTAGCTAAATCCTACGTTTTTTGTCTGCAAGAAAAGTAATTATGACACTTCTTGTTAAAAGTAATTGTATTATGATCATGGAAGATCCATGGTTGACGGCATTGGGGATCTCGTGATGTTCTTGGGGTATGGATCGCTGTATGGCTCTCTCGGCCCGTGATTTCCCCAATCTGACATCCAACTGTCTACCTTGCAAGCCATGGCGGCGACAATGGAGTTTTTGGTTTGGAAGATGGAAGCATCCAGCCATTTAAGCATGCCTGTGATGACCTCGAGAACTGGATCACGATGAACTGGTTCGCGCCTGCTATATGATTAGCTTGACTTTGTTGCTGAAGGTAACCTCTCTCTTACATGATTTGCAATTCAGTTTATAAAATATCGTGAAATTTTCATGATAGTTTGCCCTTGTCATTTTTGAAGTGTTTTTTGTGCATATTGTAATCTATTTCTGAACTTATTCTTCAATTGTTATTGAGGATGCCAAGTCAGCTATCGAGCTTAATGGGAATTGATTGCAGTTGAAGAATAAAAGCTGATCATTTAAGTTTGAAGAAATACAATGAACATTTTGTACAATAGAGGAAGGTATAGAATGCTGCATCTGCATTGATGAAGGAAATAGGACAACGGACATAGCTGGCACTTGCCTCTCCATTAGCTGATTTTTATTTATTTTATTATTATTTTTTTTTATGAGTTACTGTTTTACATATTGTTGGAGCAGTGGGCTTCAAATACAAGAGATGGCAAGTATAGAGAGACAGATAGCAATATAAAAGATAGAAACAGAGAGAACAGCACACCAGTATTTAACGTGGTTCGGTCAGTGTGACCTACGTCCACGGAGAAGACAGCAAGAGGAATCCACTAATCAAAAGAGGGAGAATACAAGAGATTACAACTCAAATCTCACTCACCCAAGCCCAATGAAACCCAAACTCACAAAAGGAAGATGAATGACAAGAGAAAGGAGAGAACACTACAAAATTTGACAACTCTCTTCTCACTTCCTTGCTACTACCAATCTCATGCAATATGGTGCCTATTTATAGGCAAAACCTTCAAACCCCTTCATCATTTCACACATCAAAATCATAGGGTGGCTATGATCTTCATAGGGCGGCTATGATCTTCATAGGGCGGCTATGATCTTCTTAGGGTGGCTAAGATCTTCATAGGGCGGCTATGATCTTCTTAGGGCGGCTAAGATCTTCATAGGGCGGCTATGATCTTCTTAGGGTAGCTATTGGTGGCTTTTAGGGTGGGTATTCATTAAAGACATATTAACAAATCTCCACCTTGTCTTGAATGAATAGAAAAAATCTCTCCACCTTAACTTGAACTGTATCAAGCGTCCTTTGAATTCTTGCTGTCTTCTCTAGCCTCGACGGGCTCAACCTTCGCCACTTTGAACACCAAGCAATTCGAGACAATACTCGAACTTGTGCGAAGGTACGGGCTTTGTCATCATATCTGCTGGATTATCTGCAGTACCAATTTTCTTAACTTTGATGACTTCAATTTCTCGAATAAAGTGATACCTGACATCAATGTGTTTGGTTCTCTCATGATACATCTGGTGCTTCGTCAGATGTATAGCACTCTGGCTGTCACAAAACACCGTAGTTACTCCTTGGTGTAAGCCGAGATCTTCAACCAAGCCTCTTAACCAAATAGCTTCTTTCACTGCCTCTGTAACTGCCATATACTCTGCCTCCGTAGTAGACAAAGCAACTGTCGACTGTAAAGTCGCCTTCCAACTAATGGCACTACCTGAAAGAGTGAAAGCATAACCTGTCAGAGATCTTCTTCTATCTAAATCGCCCGCAAAATCTGAATCTGAATATCCTGCAATTTTACAATCAGAATTATTTCCCCTGGCAAAACACAGACCAATATTAGTAGATCCTTTTAAATATCTTAAAATCCATTTCACTGCCTGCCAATGGCCTTTGCCTGGCCTGTCCATATATCGACTTACGACACTAACTGCATGAGAAATGTCCGGTCGAGTGCACACCATAGCATACATAATGCTTCCAACTGCACTGGCATAGGGAACATGAGACATGTACATCTCTTCTTCATCACTTTGAGGAGACAAATCTGCTGAAAGTCGAAAATGAGCAGCAAGTGGAGTTTTCACAGGTTTGGCATCAAGCATGCCAAATCTCTCTAACACCTTCTCGATGTATTTCTTCTGAGATAGGAACAATTTTTCTTCTTGCCTGTTCCTGTGAATTTCCATTCCCAAAATCTTCTTCGCTGCTCCCAAATCTTTCATCTCAAACTCTTGTTTGAGTAGAGCTTTCAACTTATCAACTTCAGACATGTCTTTAGCTGCAATCAACATGTCATCAACATATAAAAGCAAATATACAAAAGAACCATCATTAAGCTTCCGATGATAAACACAACTATCATATTTACTCCTAGAGTAGCCATGCTCAATCATGAAAGTATCAAACCTCAAATACCATTGCCTAGGTGACTGCTTCAAACCATAAAGAGATTTCTTTAACCTGCACACATGGTCTTCTTTGCCTTCAATAACAAATCCTTCTGGTTGATGCATAAAGATTTGCTCTTCAAGCTCGCCATGAAGAAAAGCTGTTTTCACATCAAGTTGCTCGAGCTCTAGATCGAACCAAGCAACCATGGCTAGCAACACACGGATAGAGGTGTGCTTCACAACTGGAGAGAATACTTCATTGAAGTCGACCCCCTCTGTTTGACTGTAGCCTTTGGCTACCAAGCGTGCTTTGTATCTTACAGACTCAGCACCAGGAATTCCTTCTTTCTTCTTAAAGACCCGTTTGCAGCCAATAATTTTCTGTCCCCTCAGCGGCTTCACTAACTCCCATGTTTGGTTCTTGTGAGAGATTCCATCTCTTCAGTCATAGCAACAGTCCATTCTGCAGCTTCATCAGAACTGATAGCCTCATTGTAGGTAGAAGGCTCTGGAATCTCAATAGATTCTGCCACACTTAGAGCATAAGTGACCATATCTGCATAGGCGTATCGCTTAGGTGGAGGGATCTGCCTTCTTGCTCTCCCGGTGGCAATATTGTACTGTTGTTCTTGCAGTGTATCACTTGAAGTTGAACCTTGAGCATCATTGACTGGTTCAACGCGAGTGCTCTCCTGCACTCCTTCTGTAACTTTGCTCTCAAGCTCCACCTGCTTGCTTGCTTCCTCTCCTGAACCTGTAATATCAACAACAGACTCCTTTCTCGGTTGAAGCATGTAATTTTCATCAAAAGTAACATCCCTACTAATAATAAATTTAGGTGACTTAGGATCAGGAAGCCACAACCTGTATCCTTTCACCCCAGTAGCATAACCAAGAAATATAGCTTTCTTTGCCCTAGGTTCAAGCTTACCATCATTTACATGAAAATAAGCAGGGCAACCAAATACTCGTAAATGAGAGTAATTAGCAGGGGTACCAGACCATACCTCTTCAGGAGTCTTAAAATCAATAGCTGTAGAGGGAGACCGATTTACCAAATAGCAAGCTGTATTTACTGCCTCGGCCCAAAAACATTTTGACAAACCGGCATTAGAGAGCATGCACCGAGCTCTCTCCAACAGTGTCCTGTTCATCCTTTCTGCAATTCCATTCTGTTGTGGTGTGTATCGAACTGTACGATGCCGCACAATTCCTTCATTTTTGCAGAATTGATCAAACTCTATGGAACAGAACTCCATTCCATTATCGGTCCTGAGGCGCTTCACCTTCTTTCCTGTTTGCTTTTCGATCATAGCCTTCCACTGCTTGAAGGTAGCAAACACATCGCTCTTATGCTTGAGAGGATACACCCAAACTTTTCTGGAATAATCATCAATTAAAGTTAGAAGATAACTAGCTCCGCCTTTTGATGGGAACCTGAGAGGGACCCCAAACATCTGAATGGATGTAGTCTAAGGTATCTTTAGTCCTGTGAACACCTGTACCAAAAGAAACTCTGTGCTGCTTGCCAAAAACACAATGTTCACAAAAGTCAAGTTTTCCTATTTTCTGGCCACAAAGCAAACCTTGCTTACTCAACATGTGTAGTCCTCTCTCACTCATATGCCCTAACCGCATATGCCACAAACGAGTGGTATCTAAGTCTGGGTCTTCTAACATTGACACAGCGACATCACCTGTCACCGTGCTACCTTGAAGGATATTGTAACGCCCCGATCCGGAGGGTACGGAGACGTTACTGCAACGTATATACGCAGGTCAAAAATACCCTAACGTATATACGCTAAGCATCAATACAAGCAGGGGTCAGAGTACGGAAGCATAGTGGTAATATACAATCCAGCAATAATAACACCAGTACACAGTTATCACAAGGCATGACATAATATCTGAAGAATATATGATCACTAGGAAGCATAAAAGCAGGATGCACAATATGAAATACTGGAAAGTACTCACGAGTGGCAAGATGAGAATCTCGCGAGCCGATCGAGGAGAGGCTAGAAGAAGGAGAGTCCGGATGGGCCACTGATAATCCACGCTCCCGCTGCGCCACTCTGATCAAGTACAGCAAGGCCGTCACGGTCCAGACTCTAGGAACTGGACATGAGAATCCAGGGTTGTTAGCAACCCCAGCGAGTACAAAGAATAAAGCCAAATGGCGTGCATAACAGGCACACGTGTACATTATCAAGTGATGTGGTCCAGGCATGCAGGTACAGGAAATGACAAGTATTATAATGAAAATGACAGTAAATCCGAGATCAAGTAAATACATGTATATCAGTAAATCTGAATCGGAAAACATGCATGAAATACGGTGTAGAGAGTATAGTAACATAATCATGCGACATATATGGAAAACATGTGATAAATACACTAAACATGCGATAAATAAGTATGGACAATTCAAGTTGTATAAGCTCGGATTATGGATTCATGGGGTGATACGTCAAGGGGATAATCCAAACAAGGAAACCCTCATCTATATACCACATATCCGATGTCACCATCATCTGAATTTATACAACTTGAGTTGCCCTCAGGGTAATAGAACTAGAGTGTGTCTGGAGTAACCATAGTATCACAGGGGTTTATGTGTCATACAACAGGGTGTCAACTCAGGGCATAATACTGTAACTGGAGAATACACAGGTGTTGCATTTTAATTGATCCGATAATAATAATTAGTACCGTTTGATATTTTAATCGCCTCCCTACCAGCGTCTCACATCACCGATAGTCCATACTAGAGTTCGCACTCTGTAGAACTTATCCGGGTCTGATATGTGAGTACCAGGACCCGAACAAAGGAGAGACCAAATATCACACGTTCCTAATATTATTACTGTTTCTTATGTTCTTATGTTATTCTTGTCCCTTTCCCATCGGCGTCCCACAACACCGACAGTTCACGCTGGAGCCCGCACTTCCAGTAGAACTCATCCGAACTCCGATACGCGGGTACCATTATTCGAACAGGGGAGAGACCAAATAACACATGGTCCAGGAGTCATCATTGTACAGGTATGTGTGTGTGTTAATGGCACTGAGGATGTTTATCACACTAACACCAGGCGGTACAGGCAGGAGGGAGAAAGTAGCCCTTCAGATTCAAGAGGTGGCCCCCATGGATTCAAGAGGTGGCCCCCACCACGTGTGTAGTGTGGCACTTTGCTCCATGTGGCACTTTGCTCTGAGGTTAGATACAGGAGGTAGCCCCGCAGATTCAAGAGGTGGCCCCCACAGATTCAAGAGGTGGCCCCCACCACGTGTGTGGTGTGGCACTTTGCTCTGTGTGGCACTTTGCTCTGCGTGGGGAATGGATTCTAGAGGTGGCCCCCATGGATTCAAGAGGTGGCCCCCACCATGTGTATGGCGTGGCACTTTGCTCCGTGTGGCACTTAGTTCCATTCAGGAACCGCCGGACGCTAGCACGATTGTGGGATACATCCTCGTCATCCCGACACCAGGCATGTTCTGCCGGACGCCGGTTTGACTGTGCTATTAACAAGAGCATGAGTACAGGAATACAAGAGTACATGAATACAGGAGTACAGGAATACAGGAATACAGGAGTACAGGGATACAGGATTACCAGATGTCTGGTAATAATAATCATGCATATGCCAGGTAATACAGGAGTCAGGTGTCAGGTGCCAGGTATCAGGTATAAGGTGTCATGTATATCATGGTAAGCATCGGTGTTATATATATCAGGTGGCAAGCATAGCATGTCAAATATCAGGTGGCAAGCATAGTATGTCAAATATCGGTGACAAGCATAGTATGTACTGTGTGTCAAGAACAGGCGTCAAGTATCAAGTATCGATGTCCAATGTCAAGTGATAAGTGTAGCAAGACAAATATCGGGGTCGGATATCACATGTCAAATATAGTATGGCAAATATCAATATCAGGGTCACATATCACGTATATCATGGCAAGCATCCATATCAAATATAGCATGAAAGATATCAGTGTCAAATACCGGTGTTAGATATCATGGGTCAAATGTAGCATGGTAAATACTGGTGTCATATATCAGGGTCAGGTATAGCATGGTAATATCGGGATCAGATACTAAGTGTCAAGTATAGCATGGCAGGTACAGGTGTTATATATCATGTATCAACTATAGCATGGCAAGTGTCGGTATCATATATCATGTATCAACTATAGCAAGTCAATTACCGGTGTCAGGTACCATATGATAAATATAGCATGATAAGTACTGGTATCGGTATCATATGTCAAATATAGCATGGTGAGTATCAGTATCAAATATAACATGGCAAGTACTGGTATCCGGTATCACATATCACATATAGCATGGCAAGTATCAGTATCAAATATAACATAAAGGTTACAGTGACAATTACTAAGCATGTGACGGTAATAGCAAAGCATATAACACAAGAATATACTCGCATAATGATAAAATAAATGCATGCTAAAAGAACTGTACTCGCCTCAATACCGGAAAACCACGAGAAATCCCGAAACACCGGAAATCCGAGCACAACACCAATCCATATATTAAAATATATTTTATTATTATTTTTAGAGAGAGGAAGAGGAGAGAGAAAGAGTTAGAGAGAGAAAGAGAGGTTTAGAGAGAGAAAGTGGGATTTCTAGAGAGAGAAAATCTAGAGTGAGAAAGTGAGATTTCTAGAGAGAGAAAATATAAAGAGGGAAAGAGAGATTTCCAGGGAGAGAAAATCTAGAGAGAGGAAGTTGGGATTTTTAGAGAGAAGGTAGAGAGAGAAAGTCTAGAGAGTGATCTTAGAGAGAGAGTGAGAGTAGGAGAGGGGAGAGGAAGAGAGAGAGTGAGAGATCAGGAGAGAGAGAAAAAGAGAAAGAGAGAGAGAGAGAGAGAGAGAAATTTGTAGGGAAAAAAAAAGGGAGAAAAAGAAAGGGAGGGAAAATATGGTATAGTTTGAAATGAATTGGGATTTAAAGGAGAGGGGTAAGGGTTGTAAATAGAGGGTTGTAGTTTAAGGGAAAGGTGAGGGGTATTTTTGGAAAGAGGAATTTTGTTTTATTTAGGGATGAAATGAAAAGGAAAAAGGAAAGAAAGAAAAGAAGAAAGAAAGAAAGAAATGAAAGGAAGAAGGAGGGGGAGTGGGGTGGTCGGCCGGCCACGGCCGGCGGCGGCGGCAGGCCGGCGGCGGCGCCGGCGGCGGGAGGAGGGCGGCACGCGCGCGCGGGTGGAGGAGGAGAGGTGGGTTCTTTTTTTGTGTTGATGTTGTTGTTGTTGATGTTGTTTTGATGGAGGTGATGGGTGGTGGTGGTGGTTGTGGTGGTGGTGGTGGTGTTTGGTGGTGTTGGGATGTTAGAGGAGGTGGAGGAGGTGGTGATGGAGTAGTTGAAGGGGAGAATTTGGTGGTGGAGAGGAGGAATTTGGAGAAGATGAAGGTGGGTATGTGATGGGTTTTGGGAGAAATTGAGGATGGTGGAGTTGAATTGGGGGTTGATGGGAGTGGAGGAGTGTTGTGGGGTGTTGGGGGAAGCGGTGGCGGCGGTTAGGGCGGCGCCGGAGGCGGCGGTGGTGAGGGTGGTGCGGCGTGCGTGAGTGGTGCTTGAGTTGGAGAGGGAGGTTGAAGATGAAATGTGTTGGAGAGTTAATAGAAAGAAGGGAAAATGAAGGGTTTAAGTGAAGAGGAAAAGAAATTGGAATGATGAATGGGGATGGGTTTCTCACCATCATGCCCTGCCCTGCTGCCCCTGCTGCCGCTGCTGGTTCTCTTTGGCGTGGGGGAAGAGGTTGAGTGGAGGAGAAGAAAAGAAAAGAAGGAAAAGAAAGAAAATGAAAAGAAATTAGATAAATTAAAAAGAAATGATTAAAAATAGTTAAAAATTTATAAATAAATATTTTAGTAAATAATAAAATTGATATAATATTCTGGAAGTAATAAGTAGAGGGTTTGAGAGGTAAAAGCAAGAAAAAGAAATAACGGCAAATTTTATTATTATTTTAATAAGGCGAAAATTCGACTGTTTCAGAATCTTTCCGAAAAATTCTCAAAAATAGCAAATAATATTTTAAGATGCTCGGTGAAATCGGACTCGAGAAATTCAATGTAGATTTCAAATTAAAAATCCTGGAATCTTCCGGCGATACCGGCCGACACCAGGATCGGTCAAATTTTGATAAATTTTGAAAAATCCCAAAAAATGTTTTTAGATAGAAAATGATATTCTAAGATATACTGTGAAAGCCGTTTTTAAAAATTCAATCCCATTTGAAAACTAAAAATCCGAGAATCAGTCAGCGACGCCGACCGACACCGGTTTTGGAGATTTAGCAAATAATTCTGAAAAATTCCAGAAAATCATGAAAAATCTAAAATATTGGAAAACGATGTTTGAAACTGAAATCGGTCAAATCGGATTAGTAGAAAGGTCAAATCAAGCGAAGCACTAGGTTTGGGCCCCCGGTTCAGACTAGGGCTGACTCCGAGTCCACGAATCCAAGTCCAACACAAAACAATCACACTAATACTCATAAAACAAAAACAAATAAAAGATAAATCAAAGAAATATGCTAGAAAAATCAGAATACGTATCTACGTACGTATTCCAGGAACGGGGTGTTACATTCCATCCACCTTACAAAAATTTCGTCCTCGAAATTTCGATAAGGGGAGGATGAACACAGAAAGGAATAGGAATGAGGATTTATACCAATCAAGATATGAGTAACTGAGGATAATTCCCACCAATTGGCTGAATGATAAACCCAGGACTGAGACATCTTTGCACTACTGCCGTATATATCATCTGACGGTGCCATAATAATACCGACCTGATGTCTGCTCTTTCGGACTGCGAAGCAAAGCTGATAAACCCATAAAAATCTATAGTGCTGAAATCCATAATAAAAAATCTCTGAAAATCCATAGAAATCCATAATATAATATAAAGTCCCGCATGGCATGAAGCTGTCCTTGACAAGGAATCAATAGTAGAATTACCGATACTGCATACACACTATTTCTCCAGAATACCGAAGATAAAGAAAACCCTGATAATACTGAGCATGAATCAAGAAAACCAATAATTAAGAATTCCTGAATACTGGGCATTGCAATCTCTGAAAGGCCTAACTGAGAATATAGAATAGCCATAAAGAATTCCGAATACTGACTTCTGAATGACAACCCGACTGCACATGAAATATTAAAGAATACTCAATCTCTGCGAGGTTGGCCGAATGGATCATTCATATAGATATGATAATAGCTCAGATACAGCGAGAAAACCCTGTACATCGGATCCATGAAAACATGCAAGGCAGAAGAAGTCCGAGGAACAGCTAGAGTGCAAAGCACTGAAGGGACTAGCCACGGACGGAACCAAGCCTAGGTGAGACCATCGCGTAACACATCTCAGGCGTTAAGCATTAGGGTGCGGCGGAGCTAACGCTCTGCGAGGCTCGCACATGGCGGAGCTCACGCAGCGAAGCCAACGCGTAACACAACGCTAAATGCTAAGCACCAGGGTGCAGCGAAGCCCACACCTGGTTAGGTCCACGGTGACTAGAACACAACCCTCGCTTGGCGAGGCTAGCAGGGTCCGTAGTCCATCAAATCCATAAAAACTGCTAGAAGCTGGTGGCTCTGAGAACACGATCAAGAATCGCAATAATCGAAACGAGTCCCGAATGCTGTCTCCATAACTCTGTCTGGCAGAAACCCTAAATCTGAAATACTGTTCCATACTGACACTTCTCGGGTAATGATACGGTCTGTCTGATTATATAAGTGATGACTACCCCACTTGCTGTGCTGATTTCCCGTGATATATCCATAAGTACCAGAATAGAATGTGAGGCTGAAGGACCATCCAATATAAGACCAGGTGATGCACCAGAGTTAAGAATACCAGAACATAATGATAGCGAACCACATCTGTCTTGCTGCTACCCTACTAGTTTATCCATATCTTGAGTTGGTATAAGGATGAGAGGAATTGGAAATGGAAAAGGATGGAAGAAATTTCAAGAATCAAGGAAAGGACGGTCAAGAGGGAATGGATAACTTTGTACTTGCAGTTGGATTGTATAACCACGACTCATGCATTGTACCGAGGATGTGAGAGCCTAGGCTCTGATACCACCCTGTAACGCCCCGATCCGGAGGGTACGGAGACGTTACTGCGACGTATATACGCAGGTCAAAAATACCCTAACGTATATACGCTAAGCATCAATACAAGCAGGGGTCAGAGTACGGAAGCATAGTGGTAATATACAATCCAGCAATAATAACACCAGTACACAGTTATCACAAGGCATGACATAATATCTGAAGAATATATGATCACTAGGAAGCATAAAAGCAGGATGCACAATATGAAATACTGGAAAGTACTCACGAGTGGCAAGATGAGAATCTCGCGAGCCGATCGAGGAGAGGCTAGAAGAAGGAGAGTCCGGATGGGCCACTGATAATCCACGCTCCCGCTGCGCCACTCTGATCAAGTACAGCAAGGCCGCCACGGTCCAGACTCTAGGAACTGGACATGAGAATCCAGGGTTGTTAGCAACCCCAGCGAGTACAAAGAATAAAGCCAAATGGCGTGCATAACAGGCACACGTGTACATTATCAAGTGATGTGGTCCAGGCATGCAGGTACAGGAAATGACAAGTATTATAATGAAAATGACAGTAAATCCGAGATCAAGTAAATACATGTATATCAGTAAATCTGAATCGGAAAACATGCATGAAATACGGTGTAGAGAGTATAGTAACATAATCATGCGACATATATGGAAAACATGTGATAAATACACTAAACATGCGATAAATAAGTATGGACAATTCAAGTTGTATAAGCTCGGATTATGGATTCATGGGGTGATACGTCAAGGGGATAATCCAAACAAGGAAACCCTCATTTATATACCACATATCCGATGTCACCATCATCTGAATTTATACAACTTGAGTTGCCCTCAGGGTAATAGAACTAGAGTGTGTCTGGAGTAACCATAGTATCACAGGGGTTTATGTGTCATACAACAGGGTGTCAACTCAGGGCATAATACTGTAACTGGAGAATACACAGGTGTTGCATTTTAATTGATCCGATAATAATAATTAGTACCGTTTGATATTTTAATCGCCTCCCTACCAGCGTCTCACATCACCGATAGTCCATACTAGAGTTCGCACTCTGTAGAACTTATCCGGGTCTGATATGTGAGTACCAGGACCCGAACAAAGGAGAGACCAAATATCACACGTTCCTAATATTATTACTGTTTCTTATGTTCTTATGTTATTCTTGTCCCTTTCCCATCGGCGTCCCACAACACCGACAGTTCACGCTGGAGCCCGCACTTCCAGTAGAACTCATCCGAACTCCGATACGCGGGTACCATTATTCGAACAGGGGAGAGACCAAATAACACATGGTCCAGGAGTCATCATTGTACAGGTATGTGTGTGTGTTAATGGCACTGAGGATGTTTATCACACTAACACCAGGCGGTACAGGCAGGAGGGAGAAAGTAGCCCTTCAGATTCAAGAGGTGGCCCCCATGGATTCAAGAGGTGGCCCCCACCACGTGTGTAGTGTGGCACTTTGCTCCATGTGGCACTTTGCTCTGAGGTTAGATACAGGAGGTAGCCCCGCAGATTCAAGAGGTGGCCCCCACAGATTCAAGAGGTGGCCCCCACCACGTGTGTGGTGTGGCACTTTGCTCTGTGTGGCACTTTGCTCTGCGTGGGGAATGGATTCTAGAGGTGGCCCCCATGGATTCAAGAGGTGGCCCCCACCATGTGTATGGCGTGGCACTTTGCTCCGTGTGGCACTTAGTTCCATTCAGGAACCGCCGGACGCTAGCACGATTGTGGGATACATCCTCGTCATCCCGACACCAGGCATGTTCTGCCGGACGCCGGTTTGACTGTGCTATTAACAAGAGCATGAGTACAGGAATACAAGAGTACATGAATACAGGAGTACAGGAATACAGGAATACAGGAGTACAGGGATACAGGATTACCAGATGTCTGGTAATAATAATCATGCATATGCCAGGTAATACAAGAGTCAGGTGTCAGGTGCCAGGTATCAGGTATAAGGTGTCATGTATATCATGGTAAGCATCGGTGTTATATATATCAGGTGGCAAGCATAGCATGTCAAATATCAGGTGGCAAGCATAGTATGTCAAATATCGGTGACAAGCATAGTATGTACTGTGTGTCAAGAACAGGCGTCAAGTATCAAGTATCGATGTCCAATGTCAAGTGATAAGTGTAGCAAGACAAATATCGGGGTCGGATATCACATGTCAAATATAGTATGGCAAGTATCAATATCAGGGTCACATATCACGTATATCATGGCAAGCATCCATATCAAATATAGCATGAAAGATATCAGTGTCAAATACCGGTGTTAGATATCATGGGTCAAATGTAGCATGGTAAATACTGGTGTCATATATCAGGGTCAGGTATAGCATGGTAATATCGGGATCAGATACTAAGTGTCAAGTATAGCATGGCAGGTACAGGTGTTATATATCATGTATCAACTATAGCATGGCAAGTGTCGGTATCATATATCATGTATCAACTATAGCAAGGCAATTACCGGTGTCAGGTACCATATGATAAATATAGCATGATAAGTACTGGTATCGGTATCATATGTCAAATATAGCATGGTGAGTATCAGTATCAAATATAACATGGCAAGTACTGGTATCCGGTATCACATATCACATATAGCATGGCAAGTATCAGTATCAAATATAACATAAAGGTTACAGTGACAATTACTAAGCATGTGACGGTAATAGCAAAGCATATAACACAAGAATATACTCGCATAATGATAAAATAAATGCATGCTAAAAGAACTGTACTCGCCTCAATACCGGAAAACCACGAGAAATCCCGAAACACCGGAAATCCGAGCACAACACCAATCCATATATTAAAATATATTTTATTATTATTTTTAGAGAGAGGAAGAGGAGAGAGAAAGAGTTAGAGAGAGAAAGAGAGGTTTAGAGAGAGAAAGTGGGATTTCTAGAGAGAGATTTCTAGAGAGAGAAAATCTAGAGTGAGAAAGTGAGATTTTTAGAGAGAGAAAATATAAAGAGGGAAAGAGAGATTTCTAGGGAGAGAAAATCTAGAGAGAGGAAGTTGGGATTTTTAGAGAGAAGGTAGAGAGAGAAAGTCTAGAGAGTGATCTTAGAGAGAGAGTGAGAGTAGGAGAGGGGAGAGGAAGAGAGAGAGTGAGAGATCAGGAGAGAGAGAAAAAGAGAAAGAGAGAGAGAGAGAGAAATTTGTAGGGAAAAAAAAGGGAGAAAAAGAAAGGGAGGGAAAATATGGTATAGTTTGAAATGAATTGGGATTTAAAGGAGAGGGGTAAGGGTTGTAAATAGAGGGTTGTAGTTTAAGGGAAAGGTGAGGGGTATTTTTGGAAAGAGGAATTTTGTTTTATTTAGGGATGAAATGAAAAGGAAAAAGGAAAGAAAGAAAAGAAGAAAGAAAGAAAGAAATGAAAGGAAGAAGGAGGGGGAGTGGGGTGGTCGGCCGGCCACGGCCGGCGCCGGCGGCAGGCCGGCGGCGGCGCCGGCGGCGGGAGGAGGGCGGCGCGCGCGCGCGCGGGTGGAGGAGGAGAGGTGGGTTCTTTTTTTGTGTTGATGTTGTTGTTGTTGATGTTGTTTTGATGGAGGTGATGGGTGGTGGTGGTGGTTGTGGTGGTGGTGGTGGTGTTTGGTGGTGTTGGGATGTTAGAGGAGGTGGAGGAGGTGGTGATGGAGTAGTTGAAGGGGAGAATTTGGTGGTGGAGAGGAGGAATTTGGAGAAGATGAAGGTGGGTATGTGATGGGTTTTGGGAGAAATTGAGGATGGTGGAGTTGAATTGGGGGTTGATGGGAGTGGAGGAGTGTTGTGGGGTGTTGGGGGAAGCGGTGGCGGCGGCTAGGGCGGCGCCGGAGGCGGCGGTGGTGAGGGTGGTGCGGCGTGCGTGAGTGGTGCTTGAGTTGGAGAGGGAGGTTGAAGATGAAATGTGTTGGAGAGTTAATAGAAAGAAGGGAAAATGAAGGGTTTAAGTGAAGAGGAAAAAGAAATTGGAATGATGAATGGGGATGGGTTTCTCACCATCATGCCCTGCCCTGCTGCCCCTGCTGCCGCTGCTGGTTCTCTTTGGCGTGGGGGAAGAGGTTGAGTGGAGGAGAAGAAAAGAAAAGAAGGAAAAGAAAGAAAATGAAAAGAAATTAGATAAATTAAAAAGAAATGATTAAAAATAGTTAAAAATTTATAAATAAATATTTTAGTAAATAATAAAATTGATATAATATTCTGGAAGTAATAAGTAGAGGGTTTGAGAGGTAAAAGCAAGAAAAAGAAATAACGGCAAATTTTATTATTATTTTAATAAGGCGAAAATTCGACTGTTTCAGAATCTTTCCGAAAAATTCTCAAAAATAGCAAATAATATTTTAAGATGCTCGGTGAAATCGGACTCGAGAAATTCAATGTAGATTTCAAATTAAAAATCCTGGAATCTTCCGGCGATACCGGCCGACACCAGGATCGGTCAAATTTTGATAAATTTTGAAAAATCCCAAAAATGTTTTTAGATAGAAAATGATATTCTAAGATATACTGTGAAAGCCGTTTTTAAAAATTCAATCCCATTTGAAAACTAAAAATCCGAGAATCAGTCAGCGACGCCGACCGACACCGGTTTTGGAGATTTAGCAAATAATTCTGAAAAATTCCAGAAAATCATGAAAAATCTAAAATATTGGAAAACGATGTTTGAAACTTAAATCGGTCAAATCGGATTAGTAGAAAGGTCAAATCAAGCGAAGCACTAGGTTTGGGCCCCCGGTTCAGACTAGGGCTGACTCCGAGTCCACGAATCCAAGTCCAACACAAAACAATCACACTAATACTCATAAAACAAAAACAAATAAAAGATAAATCAAAGAAATATGCTAGAAAAATCAGAATACGTATCTACGTACGTATTCCAGGAACGGGGTGTTACAGATATAAAGGGTATCCATCTTCTTTCCTTTCATCACAACAAGAGAACCTTTGCTAACTCTCAAAACTCCACCTTCAGCTGAAAACTTATAGCCGTTGGAGTCAAGGGTGCCCAAAGAAATTAAATTTTCTTCAAATCCGGCACATGCCGAACATTACTCAATGTCCTAACAATACCGTCATGCATTCTAATCTTGATTGACCCAATACCAATTGTCTTGCAGGGCATGTTATTTCCCATTAGGACATTACCACCATCAATTGGTTGGTAAGTCACAAACCAGTCCCTGTGAGGACATATGTGATAAGAACAACCTGAATCAAGAACCCACTGATCTCGTGAACGGGCATCAAGGACAGTAACTGAAAGAACCTCATGTGATGTGGAGGATTCTTCTGCAACACTAACAACTGAAGATTTCTCATCTTGAGATTTACTCCTTACATCTTCTTTTTCTTTGAGCTTAAAACAATCTTTTTTGTAGTGTCCAAACTTATGACAATAGTGACACTCAACATTTTTTCTTAACCTAGATTTAGATCTGAATTTTCCTCGAGATTTTTCTCGACCATTCTCCGTACGATCACGGACGAACAAGCCTTCAGCTTGATCCTCACTTCCTACAACTGACACCTTTTGTCTTAACTCCTTAGAATGTAAAGCTGATTTGACATCTTCTAAAGAGAGTGTATCTCTACCATAGAGCATACTATTAACAAAATTTTCAAAGGAAGGAGGTAATGAGCACAATAAGATGAAAGCCTGATCTTCTTCATCTATTCTAACATCAATATTTTTTAAATCCATGAGAATTTTATTGAGCTCATCTAAGTGGTCTTTAATTGGCGTACCTTCCTTCATGCGAAGAGTGAAGAGGCACTGCTTCAAGTAGAGCTTGTTGGTCAGGGACTTTGTCATATACAAGCTCTCTAATTTGAGCCACAAACCAGCGGCAGTATCTTCATCGGCAACCTCCCGCAAAACTTCGTCAGCTAGACAAAGTTGTATGGCACTATGCGCCTTTATCTCGAGTTCTTCTTTTTCATCCTCGGACATGGATTCCGGCAACTTGTCCTTACCGGATAAGACTTTCAACAAGCCTTGTTGCACCAAGAGAGCCCGCATTTTGACTCTCCACAAACTGAAGCTATTTCTCCCGTCGAATTTCTCTACTTTGTACTTTGCCGAAGCCATCAGGAAACCCACAAGAAGATAACACTAGCTCTGATACCAGTTTGTTGGAGCAGTGGGCTTCAAATACAAGAGATGGCAAGTATAGAGAGACAGATAGCAATATAAAAGATAGAAACAGAGAGAACAGCACACCAGTATTTAACGTGGTTCGATCAGTGTGACCTACGTCCACGGAGAAGACAGCAAGAGGAATCCACTAATCAAAAGATGGGAGAATATAAGAGATTACAACTCAAATCTCACTCACCCAAGCCCAATGAAACCCAAACTCACAAAAGGAAGATGAATGACAAGAGAAAGGAGAGAACACTACAAAATATGACAACTCTCTTCTCACTTCCTTGCTACTACCAATCTCATGCAATATGGTGCCTATTTATAGGCAAAACCTTCAAACCCCTTCATCATTTCACACATCAAAATCAGAGGGTGGCTATGATCTTCATAGGGTGGCTAAGATCTTCATAGGACGGCTATGATCTTCATAGGGCGGCTAAGATCTTCATAGGGCGGCTATGATCTTCTTAGGGTGGCTAAGATCTTCATAGGGCGGCTATGATCTTCTTAGGGCGGCTAAGATCTTCATAGGGCGGCTATGATCTTCTTAGGGTAGCTATTGGTGGCTTTTAGGGTGGGTATTCATTAAAGACATATTAACACATACAACTATCAAATGTGATATCCCAAAATTATACACTCTTTTGGGACCCTCAGCCAATAACTTCAGCCAACTCCTGGTGGTGCATCACATCACTGAATTGAACAAGTCACATTCTTTTTAACTACCCAGTTTGATTGTTGTGTTGGATGGCCAAGCTTACTTGACTCATGGTAGGGATGCAGTCTTTTAGTATACATCGGTTCATACCCTCTCCTATAACTGGTAGATCTTTCAAAATCTATATATTGTGGTCTTTGATTACCACACTTTGTCATGGTTATTTGTTTAGCATAACCATTGAGCTTTAACTGAAGAAATTTACAGTGTATGTGAAAGACTTTTCAATTTAAGATACTTAATCATGATTCATATCTTGCTTTCTTATATAATTGAATATTTCTTATCATGTACATAAGATACATTTGTAATATAGACATACATCTATAGTATCACAAAATAAATTTAAAGCATGGATTAGAATAATAAGACAAGAAATTAAGCGAGGAATCAAAACTCAAGTAAGATATCTATAATTTCAAAATTTTCAAACGAGGTTGATGGTTTTAAATCTTGGTGCACATAGATGGTTGGTGAACATCAGAGGGGAATAATCTATTTGCTTGACCTAAAACATAAACAAGTAAAACCAAAAGGATTATATAAAACACAAATAAGAATGGTATTGTGAAATAAATTTCAAATGCGTATGATCACTCGAAAAATCATTATCTATTTTTACAAAGATGGTGGGTTATATAAGTGCAATAATTGAACTGTCAAACCTGACATTAGTATATCAATTTCACTTCTTATTCTACGGTATGGACACTTGCTGATATGTCTTGAATCTGTAGTGACCCTTAGAATTCTCAAAAAAGTGCATTTAGCACGTATATATCTACAAAACATCATAGTATCCATGTATTCAATATATATCTGGCATACGTATCTCTCCTCTGTTCTTCATAAAGAATGGAAATACTTAAATGGATGAGCGACAACACAGAGATAGATAGGATACCACATGAATGCGTCCACAACAATTTGGCAACGATTTCTTTTGAGGATAAGATGAGGGAGAATCCATGTAGCATGGATATTTTGTCGAAGGAGATGTATATGTGCCGGATACTTTTTTGATACTTGTACACTCTGACCGATACTCCTCTAACATATCCTAAATGAACCGTATCCTAGACGTATCAGAGACGCATCATCGACGTAACAATGGCTACAAATTAAACAAAAAAAATCTAAGTTTGAAAAATCTAATTTTGAATGAAAAGCTTAGATGAATGTATGATTGATACTCTCATTTTGATACTGGCTTTTATGAATGTATGGTTCCCTGAATTTAGCATGTTCATGAAGTAAACTTTTTTGATTATCATCGGCTTCCAGAGGCATAGATCATTGTTGTCTCTGTATGAAGAACAGTTTGTTGTAGTGATAACCTCATGCTTTGTCCAAGAAGCCAGACAAGATTCAGATTTTTTTTGCATCAAGTATTGACGTTTTGTTTGGTGTTTTAATGAAACAGGTGGGTATACTTCACCCATTTTCAGAAAAGAATTAGATTATATGTTAATGATACACTACTACTACTAGTAAGCAACTATCTGCTTGGGTGAAGAAGGCAATATTTAATGAAGATTTCTCAAGATAAGGCTTCGCAAGGTTCCTTTGGGTTTTATTTTGGTTGATATATATCTAGTAGTAATGTTTTGATGTGATCCTTTGTAAGCTGACTATTGAATTTTGCTGTCGCAGCAATCTTGGTGGTTTGCTTCTTTCCTTCATTCTTGCAATCATCGGTGCTTGGGTCTTTAGCGTGCGCGTGCTGATCATCGTTATGGTTGATTTGGTTTTAATTTTGTGTCTGGTTTCTGTTTCTTTTTTTCAGGGATTATTAGTAGACAATTTGTCAATTTTTGGTGAGATCACGACAATCTGGATTGTGAGCGAGGCCTGATTCAATGATAAAAGAATCAAGTTAGATTATGAGAGATCTTCTTGTACACAATATCAGTATCATTAAGAATTGAGTTGGATTGTGAAAAGTTTTAAATTCAAGAGTAATAATATATTGCTTTTCCCTGGTGGATTCAGAGCACAGCTTGCATAACACATTTATTTCCTTGCTCGAAAGGTGTTTGATGAAATGCCCATTAACGAACACGATCACATTACACAAACTTGAGAAAGAGGAAAAAGCCTAGAGCACGAGCTGACTCCTCCTCCCAATCCTGGCCATCTCCTTCCCCAAGACCCCAGCCCTGATCAAGCTCCCAACAGTCTTCACCCCGAGCCCCAGATCCTTCCACCAAACCCCATCGGCCATCTTCTTGTACAAGTAGCTGTCGAACGTCATCCTCTGCACGTACTCGTCCCCGCACAGCTCCACCAGCGCCTCCCTCCCCGCATTGCTCCCGTAAAACACATTCTGCAGCAAGTCGAGGAACCGGAACATCCCCACAAACTTGTCATCCCACTCCCTCAAGTACTCCCTCTTCAGGTCCTCCTCCGTCACCGTCCCATTCCTCTCCCACGCCCTCACTATCGCCTCGCCGCACATCCTCCCGGACTTCGCCGCAAAGTATATCCCCTCGCCCGAGCACTTCGTCACGTAGCCCGCGGCATCGCCAACAAGGGCCACCCTCCCCCTGACTCTCCTCGGCCTCGGGTGCTCCGGTATCGGGTGAGCTTCCACCTTGATCACCTCTCCCCCCGCGATCTTCGGCCTCACCCGGGCCCTGACCCCAGCCTGGTACTTCTTGATGTCGGACTTGGACGACACCGTCCCCGTGCCGACCGCCACGTGGTCGCATTTGGGGAATACCCAGCCGTAGAAGTCCGGCGACACGTCGTCGCCGACGTACATTTCCGCGAGGTCCTCGTAGTAGTCCATCTTGGACGGCGGTAGGCGGATGCGTTCTTGGAACGCGATGGCGTAGGTGTAGGTTCCTGCGTCGATGGATCTGGCGACGCGGCTGTTGGCACCGTCGGCGCCGACGACGACGTCGACGGCGAGGGATTTTGGCGTGCCGGCGAGTGAGGAGGAGGAGGAGGCCGACTCGGTGTAGGAGATGACGTAAGGGTCTCGAGTGGAGGAGGGAGAGAAAGGGATTTTGAGGGCGGTGACGAGGCCGGGGATGAGGCGGGCGCCGTGGGACTGGGCACGTTGGCGGAGGAAGGAGTCGAGGACCTCGCGGCGGAGCATGGGGATGTGCTCGTGGGGACGGAGGGTCTTGCCGAAGTCGACGGTGAGGTTGGAGGGGGAGAGGATGCGCATGCGGGTGACGCGGCGGTCGACGAGGTCGCGGGGGATGGAGAACTCGTCCAGCATGCAGAGGGGGATTGCGCCGCCGCAGGGCTTGGCGCCCGAGGGGTTCCGCTCGATCAGGTAGGTCTCGATGCCGCCGCGGGCCAGGGCCTCCGCGGCCGAGGAGCCCGCCGGGCCCCCGCCGATGACGGCAGCGCGGAGGGGGCGGTGGGAGGAGGAGGTGATGGTTAGCTTGGTTGTTGTTGATGAGCACGTTGGTGGTGGTGGTGGTCGTTGTTGTTTGAGGGGAGAGGAGAGGAAATTATGCTGGAGACTTGCTGCTGCTGCCGCCATGAGTGTTTGCTTGGGTGATTTGAGGATGGGAAGCTTATTTGATCTTAAAGGTAACTTCGATTCTTGATTCAGTAAAGTGTCTCAAGGATTTTTCTTTTCCCTTTTTTTTTTAATTTTTTAAAGAATTCAAATGTGCTGTCTCTTCTTTTGCCCGTCATCTGTGATTGAACAGCAGCTGCATGAATCATTTATTAATCAAATGGACAAAACATTAAGGGGCAATTTCTTAAAAAAAATCTTCTTTTGAAATTTAATTAAAAATATATTTTTAAAAAATTAATTATAAAAACTGACATCTGACAATCCAAGTAGGTGCCACATAAGTATTGAGCGGCTTCGTTTGGCTTGCGTGGCATTGAGGCACCGCGGGATGAGGTTTTTTTGTCCGGATTTGATGAATCCGAACGTAAAATTATAACAATTTTAAGTCTAAGTTTGGCAAATCAAGAGCTAATTTTGGTCCAGGTTTGTGGAACTCGAACCCAAGTCAGCACTCACACCCACACGCTGTCCTCATCGCTGCCTCCTGCTGCTGGTACGTCTCCGCCTCCTACATCTACGCCACCTTCCGCTACTCCAACCTCACCGATGTCGCCTTCCTCCCCACTGATTTGGTGTATGCTTGCTCTGCCTCCTTCTCCTCCCTCCTCCTCCTTCGCTGCCTCCTCCGCCCCTCCCTTCTTAACTCCTCCTCTTGCGACCTTGCCGGCGACCCTCTCCGCCTTGCCGCCGGCTCTCGCCCCTGCCAGTTCCCCACCCTCTCCGTCCTTTGCTCCGTCGTCGACTTCTCCTCCCCGATCCTACACCTCCACCTCTCTCAACCTTGATGACATCTTCACCTGCATCCCTTGCCAAAACTGTCATCGCCACCATCTTCTGCCTCTTCGACGCCACCAACTGCAAGGAGTTCGTACTCTGTGGCATGGCCACCACCATCGGGATCTGGGTCAGAAACTCCTCTTCCTAACCTCAATTCTGAACCTACGCTCTCTGCCTCCTCCAGGCCTTGAGAACATCGGTGATCTCAGCACCAACAACCTCGTTCCCTCCCCCTCCTCATACGCAATCGTCCTCCTCCAGATCTCGATCCGTCAAGATCGCCACCAACTCCGCTGCCATCATCGTCCTAACCTAGACCATTGTGGGTGTGGGTGTTGACTTGAGTCCGGGTTCCACTAACCAGAATAAAAAATAAGTAATTTTAGGTTCGAGTTCGCCAAAACATCAGACTTAAAATTCTCTTCAATTTATGCTCAATGTTGTGTCCGGATTTGTCAAAACTGGACAAAAAAACTGTCACCTCGCGGAGCCCAAGCGCCACGCAGGCGAGGCGAAACCGCTCAACGCCTACACGGTGTCATTGTGGCCTGCCAGAGGTCGATTTTTATAATTAAAATTTTTAGAGTTTTTTTTTGTAATTAGATTCAGAAAGAGGTTTTTTATAAAAAAAAAATGCCCAAAATTAAGGCTGAAAATAAATTTGAATGGTTAAAGGAATTTGGATGGAGCTTGCCGAGAAAAGTTGCTTCATGTAAGTAGAAGATGGTCGGCTTTTAATAGCTAAATATAAGATAAATATTCATACAGTTGAATCAAAAACAATTTAAACGAAGAGTTTATTGTTGTTGTTGTTGGTACATATCTCATCGTATAAAATACATCATTTAGTCGTTTGAAATGAGTCGTAGATTAATATAGATAATGCTTTTCTAACTCAAGCTTCTTAAAATTCAAATCTACCTGATAAATATGATTTGTGAGTTGTGGAACTAGTCTTCAGTCCCAAAGCTCAGAATATAGGAGAATTTCGAATTAGATTTGAGTACAAAAGCTTGAGTCAGAACACATAGATATGCAAATTGATAAAAGATAGAGTAGTATTTTGCTTAAACAAAAGGTGTGCAGAGAAAATATATAATTTTCCCACTAGAGCATGAGTCCTGTTTGTTTTATATGCGAAAGGACTGGATTCTCTTCTCTCTTTTTGGTTTGTATGTTCCCAGTATCCCGTGACTCTGATCTTGTTAATTGGACGGTCGTAACTTGATAGAATCAAAAAAAAAAAAAAATCAGAATTGTTTTTTCTATTTTATTCTTTTTTCAGACAGACATCAAAATTTCTGTCTGAATCAAGATCCATGGCCGGCTGAATGTTTTTATTAATGTGAATCAATTTTAATACCAATTTCTTTGCTATATATATGATGATGATTATATTAAAATGAATTTCAACACATGATTCAATTGGTAGTACAATATAATTATGAGTAGAGACACCTTTCGTATATCGATACAATTGCAGTAAATACCTTTTAATTTAGTTGTCAGCACTTTTTTTTCTCCTTTTGAAATATAAGTTGTAGTCTGATGCAAGCGGGATTTGAATCTCAAATCTCTTATTCGCTAAAAAAAATTTATCACTATATTACTGTTACACTTAGAGTTATTAACACTTTATATCCGTGGCTCCCCAAAAAAATTATGAGGACACCCCACTTAAAATCATATCATATTTATAAGTGTGCCATTATTTTGTTTTACAATTTTATTCATGATGAAATATTCTAAAAACTCTTTTTCTTCCTCCCTCCTTCCACCGATCTCCCTCCTCCTCCTTCTCCGGCAACCCACCGGCGTTCCCCCTCCTCTTCCTCCCCTGACACCCTTCCCCTCACCTCCCGGGGCTCCCCCATCTCCTCCCCCCAGCCAATCCAACCCTCCCCCTACCCTCCTCCCCCTCCCCGGCCTCCCCCTCCCCGATCTCCCCCCTCCCTTCTATTAACCTGGATCTGGCCGAACAAACCAGAGCCTGTTCGGCCAGAGGGCGGGCGTGGGGAAGGAGGAGGAGGGGAAGGGAGAGGTGGGAGATCCGGGGAGAGAAGGGGGAGGAGGAGGAGCGGAGGGGAGCAGAGGCGGAGGCGGAGGCGGAGCGGGGGAGGCCGAGGAGGAGGGGAAGAGGAGGAGGAGGAGGAAGAAAGGGGGAGGGGGGAGTTGGTCGCCGACGATGGGGAAGGTCGGGGATCGCAAGCAGGGGATGAAGAGGGAGAGGAAGAGGAGAAGAGGAAGAGGGAGTTTTTGATCATTTTTTGATTTTGAGTGGGAGTCTTTATCACAAAATGGGTTGCTTTCAGCATTGGGGGTGCCCTTCATCAATTTTTGGGGTGGAAATATTTGTTCCCCTTCTAAAGGGTGTTTAACTTCCATTAAATAATCCTACACCCATGAAGCTGGTGAGCGACTACATTAGCTTTATAGGGGCCAACTGCGCCTTTTTGCGCCATTGGGTAATCAAGCTCATTGCCACCTTGCGCCATTGGGGGATTTACATCGTCGAACATCACCCACACACACGACTAAGTTGCCTTTGCGTCATTGGGGATCTATATCATCGAACATCACTCACACACACGACGACTAAGTTGCCTTTGCGCCATTAGGGATCTACATCGTCGAACATCACCCACACACACGACTAAATTCAGGGCATGGATCTGATACTTGGGGCACAATCCCAAAAGATTAGCCTTCTAGGTGGAGTTATCCAAATTCTTATATATCTAAAATTATCCCCACGTCTAGCTGATGTGGGACTATTTGTCCGATCCAAATCCCAACAGAATTGACACTGATGCAGCATGTAAATAGAAGGAAACTGGGGAATGCCTCGAGCATTTCATACTCTTTCAAAGGTCTAGTCCCAAGAGAGAGGGCTAGTCTTTGCCTCAGTTTTCAATCCATTAATCATCATAGTGCCCACATCTTGAATTCTCCGCTAAACAAGAAAATTAGACTTTATTCTAGAAAGATTAGTTCCCTTGATGTTTGTACGTACGTAACAAAACAGAATAAACAAAATTGATCAACAACAAAAAGCATGAAAGACTGTAGGAGTGAGCAGAGTTCACTTAAAACCGAAAAAATCGCTCAAAAATTGAAAACCGAAACCAATCTGAACCGAACCGCATAAATTCGATCGTGTTTCGGTATCGGGTTCCGAAACCCGAACCGAATCGAATTAACCGAACCAAATTAACCCAGCACAATTTTGCGCCAATACAAGCAACATTCATAGTTTTACAATTATGTAGATGTATGTCATGTCATGCATGCTTGTGTTTATATCATGAGTATACAACCTTAACTTTTCAGTATCATTAAAATGTTTGAATTAGTGAAACATTTTAAACAATAAATTCATAAGATGTTCACATTTTTGTGTAATATTAAGGTTATTGTTTACATATCGCTTATATTTTTTTGAAATATTTGTTATATGTAATAGAGTATTTTGCATCTCTTTTAAATATCTAATGTAGATATATATACTAAAGCTTTTCTTAAATCATTTTTGAACTTTTTATATTCGTCTAAGTTTTGAAAGTTAGTTTATTTTTTAAATCAGTGTTCGCATGAGAAAAATATTTATCACGGAAAAAGATTCATAATCAAGTTAGATTTGAGGAGAAGGTGCGAAAATTGAGATGGGGAGTTTGACGGCGAGGTGATACCCCGAATTAACCGAACCGAATCGATTTGGTTCGGTTCGGTTCATGACCTTGATCGGTTCGGTTCGGTTCGGTTTTGTCAAAATTGACAAAACTCGAATCGAACCGACGGATGCTCACCCCTATGAAAGAGTAAGCGTTTCATGTGTTCGCGGGCAAAGTCGGAGAGAAAGAAACAATAATGAGCGGATTTTTTTGGTTTTTTTGGTACAACACAAGAGGACCGACCCTTGAAATTTAGCGAGGAGGGGAATACTGTCCACCTAAAACACGTGCAATGCACGGGTATTTGTTTTTTTTTTTAAAAACCAAAGTTAAACGCTGTTTAGAAGCCAGGGGTACATTGTGCTACTAATCAAGTTGAAAGGTAATTAATGCAACTGGATAAATAGTACACGGCGTGTTTCTGCAATTTACCTTATAATAATTATTAATTACCACCCTAAAGCATTATTAAACGGAAACCAATACAAATGGGCCCATGGGCAACAATGCTCAACTTTAATCACATAAAAACAAAGGTAGAGTTACTTTTTTTTTTTTGCTTTATTAATTAGCACTAACTAAATAAAGCATGCCCATAACCATGAGGGCAGCAGTTACTACCACCAAACTTTATATTATTGAATTGAAAAACAAACTGAAGTGAGATTAATACAATAGTTCAAATGCCAGCTATCTTAATCCCCTTGTTCATCTTGATCATTGCTTCCCATTTTCCCTGCAGATAGATATTCACATCAATCTAGTTGAAATTTAGGCAGACTAGATTACCATTTATAGCATCGAATTACAGATTAGATTGGGAGCTGGTTAGCTCCTTCGCTCCAAGGATCATCGGGTCTTTCGTACGCTGTCGACCGTCTATCACAGCTGATGGACAACCTGATGAGATTTTTTTCTCTCTCCTCATCAGACCATGATAGACCGTCATGAGCCCCACAGTGCTTGAAGGAGCTAATCTGCTCCTGATTGGATGAGAGAAATTAATTACCATAGTAGAATTACATTATCTTCAGCTGCATTAATTAGCATTTTCCTCTTTTCCTTCCTGGCTTCCCTCTTCCTCAAGGCTCGGCCTCTCAAACTGCTTGACTGACTCATTTGTTTCATTTGCAATATCCTGCATAAAGATAAAGCAACAAAGGATTGTTTCTAATGTCCGCGAGAGCGGTTGAACGGTAAAACCTTGGTTTGCTCTCAACTTGGCGCCAATTCAAATCTCACTCTCAACGATTAGTTGGGGATTAGTCTGGAGGTATTGTTGACCACCAAAGTTTCTTAGAACGAGAATGGAGCACCTCCGGGATACCCCAAAATTTATCACCCCCTTCAAAAAAGGATTGTTTCATTTCTTCAATTCTCTCGAGTTCTCAAAAATCCTTAACGCAAAGCTTTTTCAGCAATAAATTCAAGATAAATATTGGAGTGTTCGTAAGTTGAGAAGGACCTTGGAGTGTTGGTGAAGTGTTTGCTTGAGATGGAAAATGTTTAATTTTTCCAAATAAATTCCTTTAATGTATGCATGTAGGTTTAATTTTGGTCATAATCATTATAAAAAGAATGAACAAACTGATGATAATCTGCTGCAAGTTTCACCAGAAATTAGGGCGATGGTGCATTCTCAAGAAAGAAATACTCATGCCCAGATATCAAAAACATTTATAATTAAATTTTGAGCTATTAATGAAGAAAAACTACGGATGAACTGGCCTTTTAGTTAAGACTGATAATGCAACTGCTGTTCAAGCAATTCTCAAGAGCATCATGTACTTTTAGAACTGAATTGTCGTCATGACAACCAATAATAACAAAAACTATGTTCTTGCTTTAATTTTTAAAGCAAGTGAAACTTGATCTTTAGAATGATATTATTTGTCAAAGTAACGTTTTCTTTCTCAAAATCAAATCAAATCAAATAAAGAGCAAACTATGTCTTTTGGAGTTGAAAATATCATAACATAACCAACAGAGGGGAAAAAAACCAATCGAGAAAAGAAAATGTTCTTTGTTTATTTAGCAAAAGTGGAGGAAAAGAAAAATAGCATGCTCATGCCATCTTGATATGTAAAATATTACATTGCAACTGGTGTTAATTCTAAGAACAAATCTGATAACTAATCAATGTCACCGATCTAATTGGTCAGGTTGGTGAATATCAGGTGAGAGATTTTCTGTTCAATAAAACGTTTCTTAATTAAAAACATTGTTGGGAAATATGAAGAATTTATTGTGAATCTTTGAGTTGAATTACGGGAAGATCCGTTGATAGAATCAATTGGATAATGGTTGGAGGGTGTTCTCTTTCCAGTCGGAATGAACGTGGTATATTGACATGTTCAATTCCGACTTCGAATGAATGAGATATTCAAGTCTAAAGTTTGTCTAATTCAAAAGTTAAAGGGGACTAAAGATAGCTAAAGTATTTAATCTCACATTGGACATGAGATGAAACTTTGAAGAGTTTAAATAGAGAAAAATGAGAATAAAGGGTGCGCCCTTTGGGTAATTGGAGTTTTCGCGCGAGATTAGGGGGAAATAAACCATGCCTGCGGGCGCCGGGGGCTCGAGCTCAGGTTTGGGTTTGGGTAATCCTACCCGATGCCTCACAGGTACGGTGTTACAGCGGATCGCGCCCGCTCCGCTATCCAGACACGCGCTACAGCGAATGCAACCGTTCGAACTCCAATTTACGCCTCTGCCCTTTCCGAAGCGCTATAAATAGCGCTCCTTTCTTTTATTTTATAAACACAGACACAGTGATAGAGCGTATATGTCTCTCCCTTCTTCTATAACTCGAGTTCTCAATACTCTGCAACTCGAATTCCGAAGTGAAGAAGTAACTCGGATTCTGAAGTAAGATTCATTCTGAAAGAAGGTTTAGAAAATTCAACAGATTCTTTAATAGAATCATTGTTTGAATCTGTGACTTCCAAAGAAGAATATTTTTCTATCTCCCTCCTTTCACTACAGTGGGTGTTCCTCCAAAGTAAAGACAAGATTTATCTTGGTCCTGCTGCATTGATAATCCTGTGAAGGTACTGGTTAACTACGGTTCGACCGTACGGTGATTTGGTAGTGCTACCCAAATACCGTGAAGGAGTCTTGTATCTTGGGAGACCAACGTCCAATAACTCGTTAGCACCGTAGGGGGACGTAATGTCTTAAGGAGATTCGCTATCAGCGTACGTCGCTCCGAGTACTATATAAGGGAATTAATATTTTTTATACAGGGGTTATATTGATATACAATATATTGAGACTAACTTATACTAGTCTAATTAGAGTTTAACTAAGGAAGGTGATTGAAAGATGATTCTTTAATTAAGGAACGTTCTATTGTACAGAAAACCCCCCACCTGATATTCACCGACCTGACCAATTAAATCGATGACATTGATTAGTTGTCAGATTGATTCCCCAAATTAACAACTGAATGATTAAATTTTTTTTATAAAAGTCTATAAAAACCAGAGTAATTAAGAGCATTAGAAGTTTGCGTACCTGTTCATCTTCACTCAAAATGGAACCATCATCCAAGAAATATTGTCTTTCGCCTTCCTTTCTACTTTGGTCATCATTTTCATGATCGATTGTCAAACCCAAATGACAATTAGCCATTATTAAAAGAATTTCAATTAGCTAAATATACTGTATAGTTTCAAATTTTTATGAATTCCCTAACTTCTTTTTTTTAAGTTTCGTATCTCGCAGAGAGGGACGGAGAATTTATAGACTTGATTTTGTATAATTATACACTTGCAACTATTTCAATAATTAATTGTTTTTTATTTGTGTATGTCGACTTGCAAGATAGCAGTAGTAAAATCTCGATTTAAATACGGTCACACTGATTACTGGATAATTTGATTAATTAATTAAAATAACCTTCAAATGAAAATTCATAACTAGCACAATTTTAGCTAAAAGGAGAATTTTTGTCCAAAATTATCATCTTTCTGGTGCAGAGTTAATACAATGAAAGACGATGAATGTGCATTGTCATGCCACCTAAACAAGGTCAGACGGGCGTGTTTGGTTGCAAGGAAGTGGGCGGAAGTAAGGAAATTGGGGAGTATAATTGCTCACTTCCCATCTATCCAAACATCCTAAAAGGAAAATAAGAAAACCACTTTTCATTTTCTCTTTTCTCTTTTACACAACCATTTTCTCACTTTCAGAGTGCTACAGTTAATTTTGTGATCATGTAAATCTCATGTGTAATAAATTATAGTACAAAACAGTTAATTTTGTGATCATGTAAATCTCGCTTGCATTCTAATTACAATCTATTTTTTATTTTTCTTAATTAATTTTTATTTTAATATTATTTGGTGGTCAACTTTTTCACTTTCACGTTACCATCCAAACACCAAAACAGACATAACATTTTTTAAACCATACTTCCTAATAACATCTAAACATTAAAAAATTTACTAACCAATTCTCAAGTTTCAAAGAGGCCTATTATCACTTTCTCACTTCTTCACTTTCTCACTTTCTCGCTAACCAAACAGACCGGAGAGCAGCAAGTGAAATATATTTCAACATATTTTGATTTCAGTCATAAGTTATAAAAACATTTTCAGATTTTGATATATACTAGTTGAACTAAATATTATCTTTTCACAGAAACATATTTAATAAATATGTCCTCAGAATTCCTCGATACACGTACAAGCACGCAACACTGAGCAAATATTAAAAAAAAAATTACTTGTGAAAAATTGATAAGATATGCGATTTGTGATAAAAAATAAGTCACAAGTGAAAAATATACCACCAAAAATTTTTAAGAACCATCTCCACTGTATTAAAGATGTACCACCAACAATTATAAGAACCATCTCTACTGTGCGGTAAAAGAGAGGATGAGACTGCCTCGGACAAATCCACCGTTTTTCTCAAAAAAAAAAAAAAAAAAAAGTAAATAAAGCAAAATTTTTGGAACAAAGAGAATGGCACTTCAATCAGTTATGAATTGCATGCAAAAATTTACATTTTCATGGGTTAGAGCATACATATTTTTTATCTCTATATTTCTAATTATATAAATATATGTTCTTCCTCTAACAGAAATATGCTGAATTTAGAAAAAGTCAATCGCTCAATCAAAAGTTTAGTAGCGCTACCACTGTGATCAAAAATCAGTTTTCTGATCAATTGCTTCAGTAAACCCCTAAGCTAAGAGAGATCTCAACACTTCTAAAAAACACTTATTGTTATCACTGTTATTTATTATGCAACAACCAAAAGCTTAACACACCACATGCATAATGTCCTTCCTTCTTCAACCTTGCACAAAATAGAACTATGCCCCAGTGAAGGAGAAGGCTACAACAAAAAACACTAAAACACCAAACAAAAGCTAGTGCAACAGTGCTGACGTCACATTTTGCCGTGGCGTTCATCGCGGGCGGCACCGGGAGCGGCACCGCCAGTCCCCTCCTCTCCCATGGGCCCAACATCGTTGAACGTCTGCCCGTGCATCTGCTCCGACTGCTTCAGTCTCACCGCCACCTCCGCCACCTCACCGCCATGCTCGACTCCGCCGCCGTGCTCGTACCTCTTGTGCTCGACCACCTCTCTCGGTCCGGTTCCGGTGAACTTCTCCTTGATCGCCTCTGTCACGTTCCCGATCGAGCTCAGTATTCCTCCCTTCGCCTCTCGGCCCCTAATGTACAATCAAAACCCAAAAATTAAATTAACGTTATCAAATTATATGTAAATGACACAAAAACCTTGAGATTGAAATTATTACGCACTTCTCAGCAGTAGCATCCCTAGTCTCTGTTGCCTTGTGGCCGGCCTCGTCCTTGTCTTCCTCGGCTCGCAGTCTCAGCCCTTCCATCTTCTGCCTTGTAGCCTCCTTTGTTTCACCCATTTGTTCCTGCCAAAAGAAGATTATTATTATTATTTTTTATCGAAACACTAGATCAAAATAAATGAAAATTCAGAAAATTTTACCTTTGCTCCCTCTGCAGACTCTGCAGTCTTCTGCTTGGTCTCCTCTTTCTTGCCTGAGATATAATCCATCGCCCTCCGGGCTTTCTCTGCTGCAGCATCCTTGTACTCTTCCATCTTCCCGATCGTGCTGTCCTTCGTCTCCCTCGTCTTCTCCGCCGCTGAATCCTTCGTCTCTCTCGCCTTCTCGGCCGCCGAGTCCTTATACTCTCCCATCTTCTGCATGGTCGAGTCCTTCGTCTCTAGGGCCTTCTGGGCCGCCGAGTCTTTGTACTCCCCCATCTTGTTCTTGCTCTCCTCCGCTTTCTGAGCCGCGGAATCTTTGTACTCACCCATTTTCTGTGCAGTGGAATCCTTGGCCTCCGCAGCTTTTTGGGCCGCAGAATCCTTATACTCACCCATCTTCTGTGCAGTAGCATCCCTCGTCTCCGCGGCCTTCTGAGCGGCGGAGTCTTTGTACTCCCCCACCTTCTGCATGGCCGAATCCTTCGTCTCTCGGGCCTTCTGGGCCGCGGAATCTTTGTACTCACCCATTTTCTGGGCAGTGGAATCCTTGGTCTCTGCAGCTTTTTGGGCCGCAGAATCCTTATACTCACCCATCTTCTCTGCAGTAGCATCCCTCGTCTCCGCTGCTTTCTGAGCCGCGGAGTCTTTGTACTCCCCCATCTTGTCCTTGCCCTCCTCCGCTTTTTGTGCCGTGTAACCCCTCGTCTCCTCGGCTCTCTCCTTCGCCGCCTCCGTGGTCTCTCCGGCTCTCTCTCCCGCCTCGTGGCCCTTCCCCACGATCGCCTCTTTCGCGTGCTGCACGGCGCCGATGAGGGACCCGATGACGCCGGGGCTGTCGCCCTTCTGCTTCTGCTGCTGCTGTCCGTACTGTTCGCCCGCGGCGGAGGCGGCCTCCTGCCGCTCCCGCTCGAGCTCGGCCTCCCGGGACTTGGCCAGCTCGGAGGCGGCCGTCCTCGCAGCGGCCTCCGCGCGGTCCTCCCGCGTCTCCGTCGGTCCTTGCCTCGATGCCATTGAGATTGTGTTTGATTTTTTGAGGTTTTTTCTGAAAAATTCCTTGACTTGGATGAGAGAGCAGGGAGGAGAGAGGGATTATAAAGAGGGGAAGGGATAGAAGGCGAGGGGAGTGAGGTAGGGTCGGTGAGCGAGGGAGTGCCAGCACGTGTGCAGGCGATGGACACGTATGGCGGTGCTTTGCATTAAAAGAGAGCACGTGGCGAGAAGAGCAGGAAGGTTTTGGTGACGAGGATTGTTGACTGGAATTGAGACGCACAAACCGAGGGCGGGGTCGGATGAAGTCGGTCGGTGAACTGTAACTTGATCCAAACCCGACGTAATTTACAGGTACTTTTTCAGGAAAAGAAAGAAAAAAAAAAATGAAGAACTCTATTTAGCTTTATCTCGTCGAGGTAGGGTTCATCAAAATGAGACTGAACTCGAAAATCCATAATCTCATTAGTATCAGAGTTCTGTTGAGGTGCGAAGGTCCCGATTATTCGATAATCCAACTTGAATCACCACTCTTGAGTTCGGGTTTGGATCCATTAAATTCATTCGATAACTTCCGATAAAACTCATTTTCACCCAAACAGAGTTCTCCCTTGTGGACACATGGGGCCTGTTTGGTTAAAAAGTTGGAAAATCTTTTCACCCTTTTTCTACTCTAAATTGAAAAAGTTTAAGGAGTCCAATTAGGGCCTGTTTGATTAAGGGTGGAAGTGAGGAAGTGGTAATAGTTCCCTTTGGAGCTTAGGACTTGGTTAGTAAGTTTTTCGGTGTTTGGATATTACTGGGAAGTGTGGTTTAGAAAATGAAAATGTTTGTCTTTTTAGGTGTTTGGATGGTAATGAAAAGTGGAAGCGAAAAAGTTAACCACAAAGTTGACCGTAAAATAATATTAAAATAAAAATTAATTAAGAAAAATAAAAAATAGACTGTAATTAGAATGCAAGTGAGATTTACAAGACTAAAAAATTAACTGTTTTATGCTACAATTTATTACAAATGAGATTTACATGACCACAAAATTAACTGTAGCACTCTGGAAGTGAAGAAATGGTTGTGTAAAAGAGAGAATAAAAAAGGAAAAGAGGTTTTCTTATTTTCCTTTCCAGTGTTTGGATAGATAGGGAAGTGAGCAATTATACTTCCCTATTTCCTTACTTCCGCCCACTCCCTTGCAACAAAACGCGCCCAACTCAACTTGAATTTACACTTTCTTTTTTATTAATATAAATCGTAGCTTAGTGGATGCGGAATTTAAACTATAAATTTTTACTCAATATAAAGAAGTTTTACCATCGCGCTACAGTGACCCCTGCAACTTGGATTTACATTTGAATTCAGATTTATATGTCCTTCAGTTCTATTGGATAAGAAACTTCATAAAGTATATGAACCTTTGGAATAAAAAAGAAATTTGGGCATACATTGACAGTTGGATTTTGTAGAGAAGAAAACAAATTAAGATTCTGTCAGTCTTTATTCATTTAGAGTCTGAACCAGAAAAATCCTGTCATCCAAAATAGAGTTTTTCTTGAGGTGCAAACACTAAATTGATTACCCATCTTGAATCCATCCTTGAATTCGATTTGGATACCCAAATTCCATCTGATGACTTGACTTCATCCAAATTAATTTAAGTTCTCCTTCCTCATTAGGTTGAGTCTAAATCCAAATTAAAGCTCTTTTCTTGAAGTGAAAGACCCAATTATTCAATACAAGTTTGAATATACTGTTGAATTCGGGTTTTGATCCTTAAAATCTATCCCACTTATTTATATAGGATATATGCATCCTTTGGAAGCTTGAGCATACATGGAGTTGGAGTTGAAATTTATAGAGAATGGAAGTTTAGATTCTCCCTTCTTTCTAAATTCTATGGATTACATTGGAAATTTAACATTTCATCAATTATTGTTTGGCAAATAGAAAGTTATTAACATAATCCAAGCTTGCACAATATCACGAGAGAATTAGTTATTAACTCTTTTATTATCCTTTTAATACTTTTTATGTTGGGTAAATTGCGAAAAACAAACCACACTATCACTTTTATAAAAAAAAAAAAAATACCACTATCTCATCCTCCTCCACCACCACATCCTCCTCTCCACCATCATCTCCTTTTGAAACTCACCACCACCACTGACTCCTCACCATCATTAAACCCACCATCATTGTCGCCACCACCACCTCCACCAACACACAACTTCTTAAACCCACCGCTATCACCTCCTCCTCCGCGCCCTCCTTCTCTTACTCAAGCTCATCACTGAAGGTACACCTAGGGGGGTGAATAGGTGTACGGCTAATCTAATGAATTAAATGCGGAAATTAAAACTAAATTGCAACAATACTTAATGCAACCAACGAGTGTAGCCGAATTCCCGTTGAAGGGCTCTGGACTAACTCCTCCTTATTCCTCTGAATAAGAGTTGAGGCGCTACATGAAGCTCTCGTGGTTAAGCACAAGTGAGGCACACACAGACAAGCCAAGCATATAATATGAATGAGCAATATGAAATGATGCAATGGCACAATATAAAGAGAGAGAGAGTTAGAGTCAATGGATCAAACGCAAACAACGAGTTTTGTTTCGAGGTTCGAGCACCCAGCTCTATGTCCCCGCCTTCACCCAGAAGGATTTCCAATCCACTAACTTGTCCACACAGGACTTTCACACAGGGAACCTCCATTGAGGATTTGGGCAAATATAATATGTAGTACACAACTCCTCTCTCAACCAAAAAAACCTCTCACTAGAGGCTAGGCACAAAGCCACAACAAACACCACCTCACACAAGAGGGGTAGGTCCTTAGCCAAACAACCACAGTCCACCTCTTCACTAAGAGGGATACACAACCAATCTCCACCTCTAACTAGAGGGAGCCAAACACAATCTCCACCTCTCACTAGAGGGAGCCAATCACCACTCCACAATCAGCCTCTACCCAAGAGAGAATCACAAAGTAGGAGGGTTACAACAAGGTGGTATATTTCAACCTCAAAAGCCTTTTCCTACAAATAAAAGATCCTATAGATAGGATAGGAGATATAGCTCAAGTGTGAAAAATAAAGAGTTTGAAAATCAAAAACTCAAAGAAAAACTCTAGGGAAAGCTTTAGATAGAATAGAAAATAAAGATCAAACCAATTCTCAAAGATTTTTCTTTTCAAATGATTTTCCAACTCTTTTAAAAACAATAAAGATGAATCCTTTTTTGCTCTAAAAACTGAAAATCGCTCTGATACCAATTGAAATGTCACCTAGAGGGGGGGTGAATAGGTGATGGCTAATCTAATGGTCACTTAAGAACAAATAATGCGGAATTAAAAACTAAGTTGACCAAATTAAACTTCTTTTAATTTAACACTTATGTATAACCAAGAGTGTTGCCGAATTCCCCTTGCGAGGCTCTGGACAAGCTCCTCTAGATTCCCCTTGAATGGGTTGAGGTGCCGCGTTGGCTCTCTTGGTTGAATACTAGTGTTATCAAGCAATCCCAAGCAAGTTTATCAATTAAGCTCACAAGCAATTATATCAAGCATATAGAGATAGACAATAATGAAGCAATGCAAGATATAAAGAGACAAAGAGAGAGAGAGGGATAGAGTAAGCAATCGCAAACACAAAGGGTTTGTTTCGAGGTTCGAGCACACTTGCTCTACATCCCCGCCTTCGACACACGAAGGATTTCCACTATGCAAGATCCCACCGGATCTCTCCTCGGTGCCGTACACCTACAAACCCTCGGACTCCCAAGTCCCGTACACACGCAAGTCCGCCGACTCGCCGAGGCCGTACCTCTACCACCAAGAGTTCACAACCGAACTCTAGCCACCAACAACGAGCACACTTGCCCGCTTCCTCAAATACAAAGAAAAGATCTCTTTGATGATCACAACACTTGATCACCTAAAGAGCACTCTCACTACAACACACCTATAGGAATATCTAGCAATGGATAGCTCAAGTGTGGTGTGAGAAAATCAAGGAAAGAAAGCTATGGAGGAAAACTCAAGAATCACTTTAACACTCTCTTGATAAAAACTCCTTTAAGATGGGAAATATTTGCACTCAAATATGTGGAGAGAACTTCTGAAATCAGTTGGAAAAACTAGCTCAAAGGTCTCCAAAATCTTAACCTTAAAACAGTTGACAAAGTCCCAATTTATAGGCTTCAGAAAATAGAGCCGTTGGGAACCTGTCAGTGCTGTCGGTCGACCGCCGGTCGACCGGCCAACGGTCATTTTTCTGACCGTTGCAGCCACCGGTCGACCGGCTCGGTCGACCGATAACCTGGAATGAACTATCGGTCGACCGGTCCGGTCGACTGATATTTCCAGAGAGCAAGGCTCTCTTGGTCGGTCGACCGACCCGGTCGACCGGCCACTGTGCTGACAACGTGCACAGGGCTGTGCACATCGGTCGACCGGACCGGTCGACCGGTTTGGCCTGTCAGCCAGTTTCCAGGTCTGAAAACAGGATTTAAAAATCTTTTATAAAATCCTAAAAATACATAGAAATTCTACAAAAATAGTTTTACCAATATACTTGAAAGAGCAAACATGCTTGCACAAAATCAAGACATGTTATAGATGTTTTGGTCTATTTTTGTAACTTGGAAATATTAGCTCAATAACCAAAATGTATTTTTCCAAAACATGTTTTTCCAAACTTGTTTTTCTAAATCTTCATCAAATACAAAAACAAGATATTTGAGTTCATTTTAAAGCATAGTGTGTATGGATATGATCCACTACACAATTAAGATGTAATATCTAGTTTTTGACAATAAGCACTAAGTATGGTTTTGGTTATAAGATATGTAAACTTGAAATACCAAAATCCAAGATAAATATTTTGTCACAAAGAAAAATCTTTTTCCAAATAAAAATTCTTTTCTAAAAAGAAATCTTTTATGAAATCAATTAAATCAAGAGTTCTATCAAGAGTGTGTGTGTGTGATATAACTTGAGCAATCCACCAACTATCTATCCTTTACATTTTTACTAAAACAAACAAAACAAATTCTATACCTAGACCCAAGTCTTCAACTTCTTGAAGTCTTCCCTTGAAGGCTTCTCATCTTCTTGACTTGGTCCAAGCTTGATCCAAAAACTCCTTGGATCACCACATGCAAGCTTCAAATCTTGTTCTTTTATCCTTTGTTGAGCTATGCACCTACTAAGATCTTGATCATGAATCTGTCACTAATTAAACACAAGATCATTAGTAACTATAACTACATGAGTTGATCATCATCAAAACTAGGGTGAAGGGCCTTTGGGCCAACAATCTCCCCCTTTTTGATGATGACAAAACCCATGGAGTTATATATGCATGGATTAAAGTAAAGCTTCAAAGAAGCTCCCCCTTAACTCATGCATACCAAATAAATACAAGATATGGCAATAAAAGCACATGACATGTATGCAACGTAGGAGATGCAATCATATAGAACAAATCATAAATCAAATCTTTTGCTCCTAATTGCAAGACAACATATATGCATAAATACAAATCTTACTCCCCCTTAAGCAAGGAACCAAATACTTCTCCCCCTTAAGTAAGGAAATCATGAAATCATGCATATAAAATCAAAATCACAAATTCTTCTCCCCCTTTATGTCAATCATCAACAAAGGGTTCAAAGAAAAAAAATACATCAAACAAATTTTTCTCCCCCTTTTTGTCAAAACAAAGAAATCAAGGAGGGTAAAATACAAATCAATCAATAAAATTTATATGCGATATAAATTCATGAAGAGGAAGACGTTAAGTTAGCTTCCCGACACATATACATTACATGAAAGAGGGATGACAAGCCCTAATTCACATAACGTATAATATGTCATGCATAAGAGGAGATGTGAAGCTCCCCCTACACACGTATATCATAAAAAGAAGAGTTGTCAAGCTCCTCAATTTATAATATACTCAACATGAATCTATATGTAGAAGAGATGTTAAGCTCTCCTTGCATATAGACAATAGAAATCAAAAATTTTGAATTTTTCTTTATCAAAACAAAATTTTAACTTTTTCTTAGTAACAACAAATTTTGATATATCAATTGTAAAATAATCAAATTTTGAATTTTTGATACCAATTTCAAAACACAATGCATAAGCTTATTATGAAATACCAATTTGAAATCTAATTAAGCTTAGCATCAACAATCTTTGTGCTTTAAAGGAAATACCACTTGTAAAATAAGCACAAATAGATCACATATATGTATGAATAGATATAATTAAAATTTGAAAGCATTCATACAATCAAAATATGAATATACACAACATGAAGTCATATTGATACCAATTGAACATATCCAATGATACCAATTGAAAAGTAAGCATAAGTGTATACATCATGTAATCTACCATATGAAGAATTTAAACTAGTTAAATGAAAGTGTTTTAACAACTAGTAAGGAATCCTTCAACCAAGGAATACGACAAAAATATTTTCATGGAATATGCATAAATCACAAGGCACTAAAACACTCTAATCCATAAAGTCCATATAATTTTCAAAAGAGGTGAGTGTACTAATATTATGTGAAACATGACATCATGAAAATGACAATGAAGTTCAATATTCCTTAAAAATAACATAAATTTTGAAAATACGAAAATCATCACAAATTTTAATATATGAAAATCATCAAAATTATATTTCATAGCATATGTATGTTTTGACAAGACATTAAGTATACATACATATCCCCAAAATACAATTGAGTCCATATAAGTAGATTTGCATTAAAGGCAAATGACTCAAGGGTTATCCATGTATATTTTAATGTTTTGGCAAAAGAAACTTATACATGAAATGAAATCACATGATCATAACATAAATCCAAATAGGAATACAAGTTTAAGAATGTAATGATCATCAACATAAGGCTATACTAGTACATCTAATAGGCACAAATAAGCATTCAACCCAATCATATATAGATTTATTTGTGGTCCATAAGGTGTACAAGTATAAATCCAAGTGTTGACAAATACTAACATCTAAACTAATATTCAATACAATGAAGCATCAAAATTTTGAAATCACAAAGGAATTTATCCATAAAAATAGGATCATGTGCATCAATTGAAGAATAGATAACTAGTTTAAATGAATTTTTGACAAACTAGTTAAAGATCCTTCATAAATAAAAAATCATATGTTTTTCATGAATAATACTAAATACATAAAAGTTCAAGCACTCATATTCCATAAAGCTCAACATATATATTTTCTTAAAGATAGAGTGTTCAAAGGTTATGTAAATAGTATCTATATGAAAATAGTCATTGAAGCCCAAAACGATCATAAGTCAAATTTTTAGCAACAAATCATGAAAAATCATTTTTCACTAAAATCAACAATTTTCATGGTATATGTATGGTTTATACAAATCTAACAATATGCATACATATCCCAAATATTAAAAGAGTCCAATATATATTGCATGAAGGCAAGAGACTCACGGGTATACATGTATATTTATTAGATTTGAATTAAACATGCATGTACATGAAGTAAATCACAAAAATTGGCAAAACATGTATATATGAGAATTATCAAAACTAGATTATACATATGCATAAAGTGGATACAAGTGAGCATGAAGTTCAATTATTTAAGAGTCAATTGTAATTCACTATTTGTATATGTATACATACAAGTTTGATATATTCTACATCTAAGCATGTAAATACCACATAAAGCACACAAAATCTTAAAACATGAACATGCTATGGATATGATAAAAGTATAAAGCATGTACAAAAAAAATAGGAGTTTAGAAGTTGTTACCAACTACAAAGCTCCAAGTATGGTGGTCTTTTCTACCAAAATTTCCTTGATAGCAATGCATCCCAATGTTTGTCCATCATGTTCATTGCATTCGCTACCAAGGCACCAATCCTCTCACGTTTTGTGAGAGCCCTCACCTACATCAAAATCAAAGGGTGGGGGTTTTGGTACCCATGTTTTCTTGGGTCCTTTGGGGTTAGCATTATTGTAAGGAACCCAAAATTTGTTATACTTAGCAAAATATAAGTATGGTTTCTTATCAAAACAATATCTTGCTAGATGGCCTTTGCGGCCGCAATGTGTACAAATGTACACCTTAGCATGATGCTTATGAGTGTGATTGTGATCGTGTTGTGCACCATAAGCATGATGTGTATGTGCATGAGCATGAGGAACTTGTTTCTTTTGAAACAAGGATTCCAACTTAGAATGGTTAAATGCACACGAGTTCAAAGTTGAACTCAAATTATTCATCTTATTTTTCATATTCTTAATCTCATTAGATGTGGCATGAAAAGCATGATGAGATGAAGAATCATTTTACTTTTTCTTCTTAGCAACAAAATCTTTTTCTTTTTCAACAAATTTTCTTTTCAAAGTGATATTTTCTTGAAAAATATTTTCTTTTGTTTTTCTACCATAGCTATCTTATCCTTCAAAATAGTGTTCCCTTTACACAAATTATTTAATTTAGACATGAGGGAAACATTTTCATTTTTCAAGTCTTCATTTTCCTTTTCTAAACATGCAAGTTTATTTCTAAAAGAATCATTTTCTACATGCATGCAATCAATGTTCTTTTTCAAATCTTTATTATTCTTTTCTAAGCATGCAATGTTATCTCTACATGAATCATGTTCATTATGCATGCAAGCAATGTCCTTTTTCAAAATTTTATTTTCTTTCTTAATTATGTCATATCTTTCAAGCAATAATTGGCATAAAGAATTTAGCTCATCATATGACATACTAGCATCCTCATCATCGGATTCGGTATTTACCTCAAGGGGGTCATCCCCTTGGACCATGTAGCACTTGTTGGAGGTGTCGCTTCCAACATCCGAATCACTCCCCGCAAGGTATTGTTCATTTTCGCCAAGGGAGATGAGGGTGTTCCATACTACAAAAGCCATATCAATATTAGCAACCCTACATAAATAATCATCATTTAGGGTGCTCTTTAAAGCATGTAGGGCTTTTGTATTAGCCTCAAGATTCTTACCATCTATACAATAAGCATTATTAGTAGTGGCAAGATATACATTATAACCTAGGGCTTTGAGGAATAATGACATCTTAACTTTCCAAATGTGGATGTTAAGAATATCAAAGGTGGGTGGTGACATAAAGTCCATGGTCAGGTGTGTGTGTACAACAAATATTGTGATTAGCCCAAATGTAGGATCTTTAACTCTTAGGTTGTTAGACCCTTATCAAGAGCACTAGCTCTGATACCAATTGAAAATCGCTCTGATACCAATTGAAATGTCACCTAGAGGGGGGGGGGTGAATAGGTGATGGCTAATCTAATGGTCACTTAAGAACAAATAATGCGGAATTAAAAACTAAGTTGACCAAATTAAACTTCTTTTAATTTAACACTTATGTATAACCAAGAGTGTTGCCGAATTCCCCTTGCGAGGCTCTGGACAAGCTCCTCTAGATTCCCCTTGAATGGGTTGAGGTGCCGCGTTGGCTCTCTTGGTTGAATACTAGTGTTATCAAGCAATCCCAAGCAAGTTTATCAATTAAGCTCACAAGCAATTATATCAAGCATATAGAGATAGACAATAATGAAGCAATGCAAGATATAAAAGAGACAAAGAGAGAGAGAGGGATAGAGTAAGCAATCGCAAACACAAAGGGTTTGTTTCGAGGTTCGAGCACACTTGCTCTACATCCCCGCCTTCGACACACGAAGGATTTCCACTATGCAAGATCCCACCGATCTCTCCTCGGTGCCGTACACCTACAAACCCTCGGACTCCCAAGTCCCGTACACACGCAAGTCCACCGACTCGCCGAGGCCGTACCTCTACCACCAAGAGTTCACAACCGAACTCTAGCCACCAACAACGAGCACACTTGCCCGCTTCCTCAAATACAAAGAAAAGATCTCTTTGATGATCACAACACTTGATCACCTAAAGAGCACTCTCACTACAACACACCTATAGGAATATCTAGCAATGGATAGCTCAAGTGTGGTGTGAGAAAATCAAGGAAAGAAAGCTATGGAGGAAAACTCAAGAATCACTTTAACACTCTCTTGATAAAAACTCCCTTTAAGATGGGAAATATTTGCACTCAAATATGTGGAGAGAACTTCTGAAATCAGTTGGAAAAACTAGCTCAAAGGTCTCCAAAATCTTAACCTTAAAACAGTTGACAAAGTCCCAATTTATAGGCTTCAGAAATAGAGCCGTTGGGAACCTGTCAGTGCTGTCGGTCGACCGCCGGTCGACCGGCCAACGGTCATTTTTCTGACCGTTGCAGCCACCGGTCGACCGGCTCGGTCGACCGATAACCTGGAATGAACTATCGGTCGACCGGTCCGGTCGACTGATATTTCCAGAGAGCAAGGCTCTCTTGGTCGGTCGACCGACCCGGTCGACCGGCCACTGTGCTGACAACGTGCACAGGGCTGTGCACATCGGTCGACCGGACCGGTCGACCGGTTTGGCCTGTCAGCCAGTTTCCAGGTCTGAAAACAGGATTTAAAAATCTTTTATAAAATCCTAAAAATACATAGAAATTCTACAAAAATAGTTTTATCAATATACTTGAAAGAGCAAACATGCTTGCACAAAATCAAGACATGTTATAGATGTTTTGGTCTATTTTTGTAACTTGGAATATTAGCTCAATAACCAAAATGTATTTTTCCAAAACATGTTTTTCCAAACTTGTTTTTCTAAATCTTCATCAAATACAAAAACAAGATATTTGAGTTCATTTTAAAGCATAGTGTGTATGGATATGATCCACTACACAATTAAGATGTAATATCTAGTTTTTGACAATAAGCACTAAGTATGGTTTTGGTTATAAGATATGTAAACTTGAAATACCAAAATCCAAGATAAATATTTTGTCACAAAGAAAAATCTTTTTCCAAATAAAAATTCTTTTCTAAAAAGAAATCTTTTATGAAATCAATTAAATCAAGAGTTCTATCAAGAGTGTGTGTGTGTGATATAACTTGAGCAATCCACCAACTATCTATCCTTTACATTTTTACTAAAACAAACAAAACAAATTCTATACCTAGACCCAAGTCTTCAACTTCTTGAAGTCTTCCCTTGAAGGCTTCTCATCTTCTTGACTTGGTCCAAGCTTGATCCAAAAACTCCTTGGATCACCACATGCAAGCTTCAAATCTTGTTCTTTTATCCTTTGTTGAGCTATGCACCTACTAAGATCTTGATCATGAATCTGTCACTAATTAAACACAAGATCATTAGTAACTATAACTACATGAGTTGATCATCATCAAAACTAGGGTGAAGGGCCTTTGGGCCAACAAAAACAGTTTTGAAAACTTGTATAAAATACTTGTAGATAGGAGAATTTTTGGCTCTTAAAAACTTAACCAAAACCCCCTACAAATGGGCTATTTATAAGCCCCATGAAAAATTAGCTGTTGGGGCTGTTTTTCAGCCCTGGCGGCTGACGGTCGACCGGCCCGGTCGACCGCCAACGGTCAAAAATTTGACCATTGGAGCCTTCCGGTCGACCGCCCGGTCGACCGGGGCAACCCGAGAGTGGGTTGCCTTAAGTCGGTCGACCAGCCTAAAGGGCTGGTTGCGTGCACGTTTGTGTGCACGTCCGATCGACCGCTCCGGTCGACCGGCTACTGGTTCGATCGACCGTTCCGGTCGCCTGGCAGGGGATTTTCAGAACTTAAAATTTTGGTTTTTTAATTACAAATTAAATCTCATAAAATCTTCTAAAAATTCACAAAAATAAGTTCAGTATAATACTTTGATATACAAACATGTGTGAAAAATTTCAACACATTTTAAACAATTTGAGCCATTTTTGTGACTTAGAAATTTTACCGAAAACCAAAATCTGTATTTTCTAAAACTTGAATTTTTGAATTGAAAATTCGTCTTGTTCAAAACTCATCTAAACACAAAAACATGATATTGAAACAACTTTTAAGCATGTAGTATATAGATATAAACCAATATACATGAAATAGATATATATCAATGATTTTGACATTTAAATCCGAAAATATGTTTTGTTAAAACACAAAACTCCAAACCCATGAATAGACATATCAAAATAAGTTTGTCTAAGATATGAAGCATACATGTATATAAACAAATTTAATATACATTAAATCATGTAAACTTGTATTGATACTATCTATTCATAAAAATCAAGATCGGTTAAACCAAAAACCGAAAACCAATAAATATGAAAACTTAAACAAGTGTGTGTATTGTGAACTTGAGCATTTCACACTATCTAGTCTTTACAAATGGATCTAAAAACATAATCTAAACTATGTACCGAAGTCTACTTGATGAACTCCGTCTTCAAGCCGACTCGATCCAAACCGTGATCCACCGAGCTTGACTCCAACGAGTACTATATATGATCTTGATGCTCGGGCTCTTGAATCACCATGTGAGAAGCTCCAAAACACCTTTGTTGAAGCTAATCACCTACTAATATCTTGATTAAGTATTTGAAGCTAAACATCACAAGATTATTAGTAAACATAACTACACGAGTTAATCATCATCAAAACTAGAGTGGAAGGCCTATGGGCCAACAATCTCCCCCTTTTTGATGATGACAAAACTCATGGAGTTATATATGCATGGATTAAAGTAAAGCTTCAAATAAGCTCCCCCTTAACTCATGCATCACAATAAATATTAATATATGGCAATGAAGCACATGAATCTAAACAAACATGTATGCAAATATAAGGAGATAAACATGCATAAACAAGCATGAAACACATCAAATTCTTTTCTCCTTTTTGCAAAACAAAACAATATGCATAAACAAGAAATCTTTTTCAAAACATGCATATATATACTGAAATACTTCTCCCCCTTTTTGTCAATCATCAACAAAGGGGTTAAAGTAAACACAAAAACAATGTTCTCCCCCACAAAGAGGTGAACTCAAATCAATCAATAAAGAGATATATGCGATATACATTCATGAAGTGGAAGGCGCTAAGTTAACTTCCCTACATACATGTATTACATGAAGAAAGGATGACAAGCTCTAATTCACATAATACATAATATGTAATGCATAAGAGGAGATGTGAAGCTCCCCCTAGACACGTGTACCGCATAAAGAAGAGTTGTCAAGCTCCTCAATATAAGATATACTCAACATGAATCTATATGTAGAAGAGATGTTAAGCTCTCCTTGCATATAGGCAATATAAATCAAAACATTTTTAATTTTCTTATTAAAACAAAATTTTGAGATATCTTAGTAAATCAAATTTTAAGATATCAATTGTAAATAAACATTACAAATTTTGAATTTTTTATTGAAGTTGAAACATTTTTGTATCTTGATACCAATGAAAAATATGGATACCAATTGAAATAAATAGATCAATATAGTGCATCATGATACCAAATTGAAGGTAAACAAATAACATCTTGATACCAATTGAAAATATTTTTCATTTTGAACATATGATACCAAATTAAAATCAATATTCATTTTTCAATTATTTTTCATCATAAAGTATGGGAGTGAAAATCAAAGGTAAACAAATACTAATTGAAAGATAAAATACGAATTTACTCCTCCTTTATGAAATACCAAATGAAACGATGCATAAGCTTGTATTAGGACACCAATTGAAACATAATCAATTGAGATAAGATAGTCATTTGAAATCAAGCTTAGCATAGCCAAAATTTGTGCTCAAAGATATAGAGATATAGTAAGCACAAATAAAACATATATATGAGTATACAAAAAAATGTCAATAGTGATACTAATTGAAAGTATCCAATGATACCAATTGAAAACATAATAAGATTAAGTGTATAACTCATATTATTTATCCACTCATTTCATGCACATGTTTAAAAGGATTTTCAATGATAAGCATACAAGGCATGATCGGCCAACCAACCGCCCTTAAATAGGTAGGGTTTTCAAAAATAGGTTTGAAAATATAGTATATTTGAAAATTCTATCATATGAAGAATACGAACTAGTTATATGAAAAATTTGTAAACTAGTACGAAATCCTTCAAGTAAGGAATAAAACAAAAATATATTTCATGAAAAACATGTAAATCACATGATCATTAAACACTCAATGGTCTATAAAGCATAAATTGTACTCATGAAAACAAATCATGAGAAAACATTTAAATGAAGTGAGTGTACAAGTTATGTGAAACACATTATCATGAAAATAGTCAACTAAGCTCAAAATTTCTTAAAACATGAAAATCATCTGTATGCGCCGGAAAGAAATCAAAGAATTCGCTGTAAAATTTCCTTGAATCAGATGAAAAATTACAACAAAACTGTTTTCCTTCCAGTTATAAGGGAGGGAGGATGTTGAGTCTTGAATCCTCCCTTTGTTTAAGGCTGGGTTCTTCGTGTGGCGGTAGAGAGTGAGTCTTGTTCTCCGTTGACCGGATGACCGTCGGGATCGTCAGGGATCTTCTCTTTGGCTGGTAGAAGGAGTAACACAGCTCTGTCTACCAAACTCTCAAAGAGGAGGTAGGCAAAGGGCAACTCGTACGCAGCGAGCTTGCTGAAGAGTTGAGCTCTCTTTCTCCTGTCTCTGTCCTCTCTTTTTTTTGTGCGTTCTTGTCTGTTGTCTTTTTTTTTCCTCCTCTCCTCTTTTTTTTTCTATAGCGACGGGGCTATTTATAGAGGTTTCAGGGGTGAACGTGCCCCCCTAAAAACGCTCCACAATGAGGGGCTGACCTCCCCGCTATGTGGGCGGTGAGTGGCCCTATAACCAGGCGGTTATAACCGAGACGCGGGCCTTGGACCCTCGTGCCTTGGTGCTGAGACGCGGATGTCGAGCCCACGCGCCTTGATGCTGAGACGCGGGTGTCGAGCCCTATGCGCCTTGATGCTGAGACGCGGGTGTCGAGCCCACGCGCCTTGATGCTGAGACGCGGGTGTCGAGCCCACGCGCCTTGATGCTGAGACGCGGGTGTCGAGCCCACGCGCCTTGATGCTGAGACGCGGCTGGCCCTCATCAGTCCTGTGTCCAGAACTTGAAACTCTGCCTCTTTTAATGGCTTGTCTTCTAATGATTTTTAGACAGTCTACAGAACCCCCTCCAAAGTTTTCGATATTCCGCGGTTAACTGGGACGGATTTCGAAATACTTTGGACTCTAGCTGAATTCATCTTTATGACTGGACTGTTAACGCTCCGGGTTTGATCTTATCTGAAGTTGGTCTTCGTGAGTGTACTGTTGAACTCTTTGAAGCCACCAGAGTTGATCGTGTTGAGTGTCTAGATGCACAGTCTAAACCTCCCCGATTGCTTTTAGTCTGTCGTGGGCGCACTTTAAGCCAGGAGTGGACGATCGTCTGCTTGTGCCAGTATACTGTTGAACTGATTTGCAGAAGTAAGGACTGAACGTCAGTTCTTTTTGAAGATCAAAGATAGTACTGCTTTAAAAACGCGTCTGATATTCCATTGGGCAGACGCGATGCTAGGCCAGATTGGAAGGACGAGAACTTTGGAGAGACGCATCCTTTGGAGTAAGGACGCGACTTTCTGGACGCGACTATGGCTGTGCTGACGGGGCACGTCCATCAAAGAGGCGCGCCTGTTGAGTGCGAATCCGTGCCATGTCATGAGTGCACCGCCACTTGTTCCGGGGAACCGTCGGGACATCACCTTTTGGCGCGCGGACTTCCCGGTTCATTAAATGATCTGTTCCACGCGTCAAGCGATGACTCGATGCCGAACCAATCGAGCCACGCGCCGCGTATCTTTGCAAATCTTTGTGCCTATAAATGGCAGCAGTCAGAGTGATATCTCTTTCGTCTCGAGCGTATCTGTTAGGGTTCTTTGAGAAAAAGAGTCTTCTCTTTCTCTTTCTATTTCTTCATCGTTCATCATCGGATTTTTGATTAACGATGGCACCCAAAGCTAAACCCACCGCATCATCTTCAAAAGCGGTCGTCGCTGAGGCCCAGAGGGGCGGTTCCTCCGCGCAGGAAGTCATTTTCCCAGGTATAATGCCGTTTAGGTTTCGCCATTAAATGGAAGTTCATGGAACCCCTAAAAAAATCTCTTTTTTTTTTGAGGAGAACCGTCAACACAGAATATAAACCGTGTTTGATTCTCAGACGCGGTGTCAGACGCGGTCTTTGAGTTGATAACCAAGGCGCGGGTTTGATGACCCGGTGCCAGTGAGCCCTGCATTTCGGATTCTTCACTTAGAATATTTCTAATTGTGAAGGGTTCGGACGCGGACTTGATCCTTGCATTCCATGACATCAGGTGCTGATTTTTTTATGAATCTGGCACCTGAGCCCAAGTACTTAGAGATTTTTCATAAGTCTTGGTTTTCAAAACGCGGGCTTGATCCTGCGGGCCTCACATCTGGACGCGGATTTGCAGGTCTGGACGCGGATTTTGATAATTCCTGCGTCCAGTATCTTTTCTGCGTCTGGACGTAGATTCTCAAGTTTAGACGCGAATTTTGATAATTTCGGCGTCCAGTATCTTTTCTGCGCCTGGACTATAGGCACTTAACACATTTTTTTTCTGATAAGATGTCCGAATCTTGCAACTCCTGTTCATTCAACAGAGAGATGGCAATTTTTTTTTCGGCGTCTGAGTCTTTTCGCGCCTGGTGTGTTAGACGTAGATGCAGAAAATTGGACTGCGTTTGAACCCTGCGTGTATCACAGTTTTAACTCGCGTCTGTTTCTGCCACCGCGGAAGTTTGGCTCACTGCGGGGGTCATTCCCGCGTCTGCAGTCTTCAGCAATAACCGCGTTTGTGACTTAGTTTTCTTCTGTCGAAGTGTACTAAATTCTGAATTGTCTAATTCCCTTGTTTGCTTCTTGCAGGTAGGCTTGATCGTCCTTTTTCAGGTTCGCTGGGCCCCTGGAGGAATATTTCGGCCGACGAACTCGTTTGATGTTCGTCTACAAGGAAGAAATCATAGTCTCCGTCGTCCACAAGGGAAGAAATCACGGTCCCTGACGGGGACTTAACCCTCGTCAAGATCTCTTTGAACGTGACGCACCCGTCATGCTTGCGGGCTGGTCACGGTCAGAGTGAGTATGGCGGCGAGGGGGTTACGGTAGATATAGTGGCAGATAGCATCCCCTTCCTCTCTCACCCCAGAAGTGACATCGAGGACACTCCATGTCTGTTGGATGCCTTATGGCGAGAGAGATGCTCATGAATGAAGGGTTGCAGGGCTTTCTGCTGCCACCGGATCTCAAGAACACCATTGCTCTTAGCTTAGTCAGCTAGGGCTCTTTCGATGTTTACATCATGCATCGTGGTGCAATCGACTCCGAAACATCGTACACTTGGAATTAGATGCGGGTTCAAGGAGTGAGTACGGCCTCTGAGAGAGAGAGACTTCTTTGTACTCCTTAATTGTAACACTCAATCTTATTGTAAAAGAGAGCGTTTTGTATCACTTTCATATGCTTGAATATAAATAAAAGTGACATTTTTCTTTCTGCCTCTTTCTATTGTCTTGAACCTTTTGTCTTCAGTTAGATGCATAGAAGCATAAGATCTTTGACTTCGTCAAAATTATGATGATAATCTTAATAAGTCAAATTTTGTAAGGAAAGATCCTTTTTCAGGAACTTTCATAATACTGTCAGAGGTGTAATATTAACTTGACAGAGATGAAATAATGTTTGGTGGACTAGCCACTTTATAAGAAAAGTGACAGGTGGAACACGTACCCCCAGGGACGATGAGCTTTTATCAAGGGTTAGGATTCACTTGATTAAGCTCAGCTGGGGATTTGAAGGAAAACATTGTCAATGGTGTAGTGTTAACCTAACAATATTTTTAGGTAGACTTGTTATTCTATTGAAGAGAATAACAAGTAAGACTAGACTCATGGGGAATCTAGGGAAGTCTTTACCGTTAGAGGTGTGATGTTAACTTAACGGGTTGAAAGTAGTCTCGTCAGAAGTGTGATGTTAACTTGACAAGGATGTGAGTCAGAGGTGTGATATTAACTTGACTCAAAAGTATTTCAGTTTTGTTTGGGAAAACTGAGAGTGTAACTGACATAGGTGTGATGTTTAACTTGACAGTGAGGGTAATGCTAGAGGTGTAATGTGGAACTTAGCATTGGTCATCTCGGCTTGGATAAGGAAGTCCGAGGGAAAGTCAAGGCCGTTTGGCGATGACCTGGATGCTTAGAGGTGTAGTGTTAAACTTAGCATCGTCCATTTCAGCTTCGATATGGAAGTCTGAAGGAAAGTGACTGTCAGAGGTGTAATATTAACTTGACAGAAGCTTGGTGTACTGTTTAGAAGTATAATGTTAACTTAAACAGTAATTTTGTCAGAGGTATGATATTAACTTGATAAGAATTGATTTGCGATATGAGCAATTTGAGGACTTGTCATTCTATTGACGAGAATTGACAAGTGGAATTTGGAATGTCAGAGGTGTAGTGTTAACTTGACAATTACTGTATTTTGTAGACCTACCACTCTGTGGGTGAGAATTGGTAAGGGATTTTGGAGGGGAGAGTGGAGCCAAGTCCATTTAGGATTTTTAGCAAACCCTCAGCTATCAACGGGTTTGATATGCCTTTACCAACTACCGTTTGAGTTGGACTAGCCATGCTATTCCCCTCAGCATGATGAGTTGTCGAGAACTTATGTTGGGCTTGGAAGCCAACATTTTCCTCTATCCTTAGCCGTTGGAGGCGTCGGATCAGATGGGAACATGTCCCTTAGGATTTTTAGCAAATCCTCAGCTGTCAACGGGTTCGAGGTGCCTTTACCAACTACCGTTTGAGCTGGCTAGCCATGCTATTCCCCTCAGCATGATGAGTTGTCGAAGACTTATGTTGGGCTTAAAAGCCAACATTTTCCTCTATCCTTAGCCGTCGGAGGCGTCGGATGTTTGATCAGAGGTGTACTTTTAACTTGATCAGCGGAAGAATACCATTTAAGGATAGTATTTCTTCAAGAACCTGCCATTGATAGGCATCATAAGTGTATCGCCATTTGAGGTTATGAGGCGATATGATCCATTCGAGTAGACTGACTCTACCACAAACGGTCCTTCCCATTCGGGTTGGATTTTTCTTTTGTCTTATGCATCATCACCATGGGTCTTCTGACGGCTAAGACAAGGTCGCCTTTCTTGAAAGTTCGCACTTTGACTTTCTTGTTGAAGGCTCTGGTAATTCGAGCCTGGTAAGCTCGATTTGTTGTTGGGCCTGCAAACGCTTATCGTCTAAGGCCTCCAATTCCTGGAGTCGCTGTCGATGCTTCTCCTCGGTTGTCATCTCCGCTGTCAAGGCGACGCGTAGAGATGGAATTTGGATTTCCAGTGGAAGTATGGCTTCACATCCGTATACCAAAGAAAATGGCGTAGCTTTAGTTGGGGTTCGCACAGTTGTGCGGTAGGCCCATAAGCATTCACCTAGCTTATCGTCCCAGTCTCGTTGACTTTTCGAGACGAACTTCTTGAGAAGCTTGCCAATAGTCTTGTTGAAAGCTTCTGGGAGACCGTTAGCGACAGGAAAGTATGCCGTTGAGGACACACTCTGGATTCTGAATTTAGCACAGAATCTCTGGAAAGCCTGGCTGATGAACTGGGGTCCATTGTCATGGACAATTTGCCGAGGTACACCGAAACGGTAAATAACGTGATGTTTCACGAACTTGATCACGTTAGACGATTTTACCTCCTTCAAAGGAATAGCTTTGGCCCATTTGGAGAAGTAATCGGTTACTGCCAAAATGAACCGATGTCCTTTCGATGATGATGGGCTGATAGGGCCAACTACATCCATCCCCCACATTTCAAATGGCCAGGTAGAGGTCGTGGAGTGGAGGTACCCTGGTGCTTGATGGATGAAATCGCCGTGCACTTGGCAGGCGTGACATCTTTTGGCATAAGTGATGGCATCGGCAATCATCTTGGGCCAATAGTAACCCAATCTTTGGAGTCGATGTGCCAGTTTTGGGCTAGGTTGATGGGCTCCACACATACCATCGTGGGCTTCTTTCAATACCTCTTGGGCCTCTTTTGGTGAGAGGCACCGGAGCAAGACCCCGTCATGCGATCGACGATACAATGTTCGTGTAATCGCATTGTAGTAAAATTTAGGGGCTTTCCTTCGAATGGCAGCCGCTTCCTTGGCGTCCTCAGGCAGGATGCCATACAAGACATAGTCGATATAGGGGAATCGCCAGTCTTTAAGCTCTGGCCCGGTTGACAATTCTAACGCTTCTTTGCCTTGATACTCTCCCTTTGACTCCTGATAGTCTTTGAGGGCAGTTCTTGGGCAATACAGGTCGTGGCTGTAGACGAATAGCTTCTCCATTGCTCCAGCTGGAAGAGCTAAGGAGGCAGCGAGGGATGCGAGTGCATCTGCATGCGCATTTTGCCTGCGCGGTACATGGTCGATGTAAAAGTTTTGAAACCTCTCGGCCATGCGAATAGTTGCGTTGTAGTAGGGTACTAGGTCCTCATGTCTGACCTCGTACTCCCCGCGAACTTGGCTAACAATGAGTTTGGAGTCACCGTATGCCTCGAGATTTTTAACGCAATCTCATCGGCGAGCTGCATCCCAATCAAAAGAGCGTTGTATTCTGCTACATTGTTAGAGCAAGGCTCAGTTAGCGAGACAGCTCGAGAAATCACATAGTTCTGTGGCGAGACGAGGACTACTCCTACCCCCGCTACGATGTGTCCTTTTGGGCTTGTTCTGGATGCCCCGTCAAAGAAGAGTTGCCATACTTGACTTTCGAACGATGTCTGAGTTAGGCAGACTTCAGCGACTTCATCTGAGAGATCCTCGTAGACTTTGGCTGCCCTCGGATCTGGGTGCTCAGCCAGAAAATCCGCCACCGCTTGACCCTTAATAGCCTTTTGTGGTAAAAAGTGCATCTCATATTGGGATAGCAATATGGCCCATTTTGCTAGCCGGCCGTTCAATGATGAAGGCTTAGTCATAAGTAACCTCAGGGGGTTAACTTTTGATATGACTTTTATAGTTTGGCCTACCAATAGTGTCGCATTTTCTGAATGGCGAACACTAATGCCAACATTCCTTCTCGATCGGGTTGTACCGATGTTCAGCTCCGATCATTGTTCTACTCAAATAGTAGATTGCTTGTTCTCGTCCTTGATCATCATTCTGAGCTAGTAGAGCTCCCAAAGAATGATCCATTACTCGAACGTATACCAGGAAAGGCTTTCCGGATACCGGAGCTGCAAGGACTGGTGGTTGAGTGAGGTATTGCTTGATTTCCTCAAATGCTTGTTGACAAGTGTCGTCCCAAATGAACGAGACACCCTTCTTCATCAGCTTAGCGAAGGGTTGGCATCTTCCGAGAGGTTTGAGATAAATCTGCGGATGTACGCCAATCGTCCTTGCAAGCCCCTGAGTTCCTTGAGATTTCTCGAGGTTGCATCTCCTGGATAGCGCGGATCTTTTCTGGGTCCAAATGGATTCCTGTGAAAGTTACAACAAATCTTAGGAATTTGCCACTGGCCAACCCCAGGAAGGACTTGGTGGGATTCATCTTCAATTGATGAGCCCGCATGATATCAAAGACAACCTTCAGGTCAGAATGTGATCATCTTTAGTGCGGCTTTTTACCGCGATGTCGTCAACATAACACTCCACCGTTTTGTGTATTTGCTGATGGAAAATGGCATTCATGGCCCTTTGATATGTTGCCCCTGCATTCTTCAGTCCGAAGGGCATGACGGTGTAGCAATATACCCCTAGAGGTGTCCTGAAGGAGGTATGCTTTTCGTCATCAGGAAACATTTTAATTTGATTGTATCATGAGAATCCATCCATGAAGGACATTCGTTCGAATCCACAAGTATTATCAATCATGACATCTGTGATTGGTAGTGGGAATTCGTCTTTGGGGCAAGCCTCGTTTAGATCACGGAAGTCGATACAGATCCGGATCTTCCCATTCTTCTTGACAACTGGGACAATGTTGGCTACCCAGTCGGGATGTTGTTCTTCCCTGATGAAGCCAGAATCAATAAGTTTTCTGACTTCTGATTGAATTGCCTCCATTATTTCTGGACGGAACCGTCGCTGCTGTTGTTTGACAGGTTTTACGTCCGGATTGATGTTGAGGCGGTGCATAGCCACTTGAGGATCAAGTCCAGGCATGTCCTCGTAATTCCAGGCAAAGACGTCTATATACTCTTGTACAAGAGATATTAGACCCTTCCTCTCCGAAGGTGACAGGCCGTCACTTATGAAGATGGGCTTAGGATTGGCCTCATCTCCTAGATTGACTTGAACAACCTTGTCCTCTGTGGTGGCTCGCGCTGTTCAAAGTGGGTATCCTAAAGAGTATTTAAATGCTTGATCCAAGGATCTGTATCAGATTGGATCATTTCTTCATCTCCGTCTTCCAGGTGGCTTGTTGAAACCATGTTTACTGAAAGTTCTCTGAAGATGTTGCCGACACTGACATCCGACTCCCACGATGACGTGCCTGAAGAGTAATTATGACCTGATGGCCCTCCAGAATCAGAGGCTGATAGGATCAGAGTCGATACATAGCCCAACCCCCGGTGCGTCCGATGATAATAATCGGGGCTTTCCCTTTCGGCACAAAGGATCGAAGTAGCGTTCTCCTTCCTTTGCCGAGTTTAACCCGGGTCTGTTGTTAGATCGTACCCCATGTACTTCATCATTTTGAGTGTTTTTGGTTCATAATGACCAAACTGAGGGGATTCCTCCTCGTCTTCCGATTCTTCGCGGGCGTTGGTTCAGACGAGATTCGCCCAAAAAGAATTGGTTTTTTGGCCTTTCCGTCTGGCTGGAACCATAAATATAGATTCTTGCGCATTACCATTATCTTGGTATGTCCCGAAGGATGATTTTACTGGTACATGCAACGATATCAAAGCATCCATTGCCGACCAGAGGTCATCATCTACATCAGTGCTAGTATCTGACGGTATTGAATCAGAAGCAGACACAGAAAAATACGCCAAATCTAATTCTTCATTAATGTACCAACCGCCTACATCGACGGTGGTATTATCAACATCGAGCTTATCAATGCTCTTTACAAGTGGTTCTACCTCCCACAGGCACTCTTCTTTTTCAGGCTCAGTGTCAGCCTCATTACCAGAGTCTGGCTCCTCTGGTTGCGGGGTTTCATTTGTCTCCACAGGATCCTGATATAGGAGGGAATCCGTGAAATAATTTTCGACCCCTTTAAACGGATACCTTTCGGCGATCAACGTTTGAATCTTTCCACTCCCGTCAATGTACTCATGACTTGGTGGAGGGTGGAGGGAACGATGGAGTTGCGGTGAATCCATGGTCGTCCCAACAGTAGGTTGTAGGAAGTGTCAGCATCGATGACGTAGCATGTCACTTCCGACTTGAGGCTTCCAATCTGGCATTTGAGCTTGATCTTCCCCATCGGACGGGTTGTGTTGGCATTGAACCCATAGATAGTCGTCTGGGTAGGGCTCAAACGATGAGTAGGAATGCCCAGATGTTGCATGACCCGCGAGGCATGATGCTCAACGCGGACCCTGGATCTACCTGAATGCGGTTCACTTCGGATGATCCAATATACCCTGTGAAGTACAGGGGTCGATCATGCTTCCCTTTAACCTGCATATCTTCTGCCGTGAAGGTGATGCAGGGGGCATTTGGGGAGGTATGGAGGCAATCCTCTACATCTTCCTCCTTCGGCACCTGGGTCATGAAGACCTCAGCATTTACCAGAGCTTCTTGTAGAGCTTCTCTAGTTGACTTCGACAGCCTAAGAAGCTCATACAGGGTAATCTGTGCCGGGATGTTGGCTAGTTGATCCAGGACATCAAAGTGGTAAGGTGTCGTGGATCCTTCCGCTACATCTTTCGAAAGAACTCGAGAAAACCGAGTTTCTTTCTGTTTCTCCACAAGTTGTTTTGTGGAGGGCTTGGTTGGCTCTACAGCTGGAGGAGTTACCGCCATCTTGCCATACTGCTTCAAGTACGGCTATCCCGAACGGGTTCCCGCCATCGGTTGGTTGGGCTCTGCGGCCAAGACTATTGTTTCCTTCTCTGAGTCGGTTAACGAGGGAACATCAGTCTCGGCTTCTCGAGAGGAGGCACACACCACATTGCAGGATGAAGCCTTTGCCTTGCCTTTGGATTTCCTGTTGGTCACAGTAGTCCATTGTTGTTCATTGACAAGGTCAGGGTGGACCCACATGATTTCCCCTTGAGGTGTAGGGACGGGTACCAGCCTTTCTCTTGCTGCTGATGAGGGTCTACGTTGACCACTTTTAGTTCTCCTTTTGGAACAGGTATCACTCTCGATGGTGTCGGGGGTTGCTTTCCGAACTGGAGAACCGACGTCATGTTGGCCGTCACCTTCTTCTGCTCTGGTCGGAGCTTTAATACCTCCACGTCAATCAGAGCTTGAAGGATGTCCTTGAAGACGTAGCAGCTTTTGGTAGGGTGCCCCAGCATCCTGTGGTACAAGCAATAGGTGGGATTGTCGGTCTTGCCGACTTCCTCGGGCGCCTAGCTTCAGGGAGCTTCAGTCGGTTGCTCTTGTTGAGTAGTTTAAAGAGTGAATCGACATGTTTCTCCTTGAAGGAATATTGCTTGTTGGTGCGTGTATGGCTTGAAGAGCCACTCGCTTTGCCTGATTGAGGTTTGGCGGGAGATTTGGTCTCCGTTGCCAAATTATCCTTCCGCTTTGTCTGGAGGGATGTGTCTGGCGCACGCCTGGTTGACCTCTCTGGCCGTGGCTTACCTTCCTCCGCTCTGACGCGGGCGACAATCTCCTCAGCCTGTTCACCTTGTTGGACTAATTGCTTCCAGGTGCGGCTTTCAGCAACTCCTATTTGAGCAAGGAGTGAGGTTTGGAGATTGTGGCGGCATGTTTCCACCAGAGTGACCTGGGTCATGCCGCTTGGACACCGGAGTGCCACGTTCCGAAATCTTTCTACGAAAGACTTGACGGACTCTCCCTTTCGCTGTTTAGTAGCTAAAAGGGTGGGCATCGTGACTTCCGAGTCATCCTCGAAGAAGCGTGTTAAGAAAAGCTTCTCCAAATCGCCCCAGTTCTTGATAGAACCTTCTGGGAGCTTCTTGAACCATTCAAAGGCCAGCCCTTTCAGGGTGCCGATGAACAGACGAGCCAGGATGGCATCGTTATCTACTACATTCCCGGTTTGGGATTTAAAGTAGTAGATGTGTTGGTTGGGTGACCCTTTCCCATCGAATGCTTGAAGGGTTGGAGCCTTGAACTTGGATGGGTATGGAACCAAGTCCCATTCAGCAGGATAGGGCCGGACCACCCCAGCTTCTTGGAGGCCTTTACGGTTGGTAAGGGCCTCGAGGCGTTGCTCCAATTGACTCATTCTTTTAGCATGAGCCTTTCCCTGGTCTTGGTCGCCTTTTACTTGCGACGAGGATTTGGACGAACTAGAAGTAGATCGTGGTCTCTCCTCAGAAGGTTCAGAAGATGAGCTTTCTCCCTTTTTCCCTTTGCCCTTCGTCTTTTTAGGAGGAGATTTCCTCCTGTCTTTGAGCAACTGTGCAAGCATCTGCTTGAGGGAGTCGATAGATTCCTGCTGAGAAAGAATCATATCCATTTGTGCCTTCTGGATTTGTTCTAAACGTTTAGCCGTTACCTCAGGAGTGCCTATCATGTAGGCGGAGGCCTCCTTCTCAACAGAAGAGTTTGAAGCCCGTGATTCCGCTACGGCGGAGTGAGAATCATTCAATTTAATGCCATGGGCTAAGGCATTATAATCAATCGGGGGAATGGCCCCAGTCCGGGTGCGAGTGTGTCGATACACCCCTTTCGGTTCAGAGTCAGACTCATCCGAGCTGACTGCAAGTTGTTTTCCCTTGCTCCTGCTCGTCATATTCGCAGTGAGCTCCGGTACTCAATGTCAGAGAAGGTTCTCCTTCTGTGGGAGCGCCTTCTTTTGGCTGACGGGGGAATCAGGGTCAGCTGTCTAACTAAAGACTGTTGGTGCACACCTGAACCACAACGGCACTCAGAGAGCATAGAGATGAGCCGTTGGCAGCAACATGATGAAGTGACCTGATTGGCACTTCTTTTCTTCGTCAAGTAATCCCTCAAATCCACGGGAGGGGGATCGAAGAGACTAGCCTCGCAACGTCGAAGACAGGAGGCATCCATGTGCTGTATAGCCTGTACGCAGGTTTCAGGAACGCGATTTTCGCGCCGCGGCTGTAAGACGCGCGTCTGGCGTCTCTATTGGACGAGACGCGATTGGCGCGCTGCCGCTCGGTGCGTCGGGGCAGAGACGTTTGAGAGAGGATGGGCTGCTGGGCCCCACGCTTATGGGCGCGTGCCTCTCGCGCTTGACGGGGCGCAGGGGCTTCGCCTAGGCGTTTGGTGAGTTGGTCTTCAGAGGACCTAGCTTGAGGAGTCTCGTGTTTGGGCCGCCAAACGCGGACTTCACGTGCTGGACGTGGCGCAGGCAAGGCGCCAGATTGTACGTCGCGTCCAGCCTCAGTCGGACAACCAGAGGTTCCAACTTGTAGCTGACGCGCACATCTCCTCTGTCGACGCTCAGCGTTTCGGTTGCGTCGTGGAGGTAGAGAGAGACCAACGACGACCTGATGCTGGACCCCAGAGTTTTGACCACGCGGGTCTCCTGAGAGACATTGACGCTTGTGTTCAGTGCTGCGCGGTTGTCGCAACGGCAGTTGTGCCTGGGACCACGCGGGCCTTCTGAGAGGCATTGGCGCGTGTATCTTGCTGGGCACAGTTGGCAGCAGCAGCGCCCGAGAGAACCTCAGATCGGGCTTCGGGGGCATTCCCCGTCGAGACACTGCGGCAGACGCGGGTCCTGGGGCTCTTAGAGCCAGAAGAGAGAAACTCTTCGTATTTTGCCTGGTCGAACTCGACAACAAGCGATTCGACCATCTTTCTCTTATGAAGGACGTCATCTTGCGCCACGATTTGCTCATCAGTGACAAATGTAGTCCCCAGCGGAGTCGCCATCTCTTGTATGCGCCGGAAAAGAAATCAAAGAATTCGCTGTAAAATTTCCTTGAATTAGATGAAAAATTACAACAAAACTGTTTTTCTTCCAGTTACAAGGGAGGGAGGATGTTGAGTCTTGAATCCTCCCTTTGTTTAAGGCTGGGTTCTTCGTGTGGCGGTGGAGAGTGAGTCTTGTTCTCCGTTGACCGGATGACCGTCGGATCGTCAAGGATCTTCTCTTTGGCTGGTAGAAGAAGTAACACAGCTCTGTCTACCAAAACTCTCAAAGAGGAGGTAGGCAAAGGGCAACTCGTACGCAGCGAGCTTGCTGAAGAGTTGAGCTCTCTTTCTCCTGTCTCTGTCCTCTCTGTTTTTTTGTGCGTTCTTGTCTGTTGTCTTTTTTTTTCCTCCTCTCCTCTTTTTTTTCCTATAGCGACGGGGCTATTTATAGAGGTTTCAGGGGTGAACGTGCCCCCCTAAAAACGCTCCACAATGAGGGGCTGACCTCCCCGCTATGTGGGCGGTGAGTGGCCCTATAACCAGGGCGGTTATAACCGAGACGCGGGCCTTGGACCCTCGCGCCTTGGTGCTGAGACGCGGGTGTCGAGCCCACGCGCCTTGATGCTGAGACGCGGGTGTCGAGCCCCATGCGCCTTGATGCTGAGACGCGGGTGTCGAGCCCACGCGCCTTGATGCTGAGACGCGAGTGTCGAGCCCACGCGCCTTGATGCTGAGACGCGGCTGGCCCTCATCAGTCCTGCGTCCAGAACTTGAAACTCTGCCTCTTTTAACGGCTTGTCTTCTAATGATTTTTAGACAGCCTACATCATCAAAACGATTTAATCTTCAAGGTATATGTATGTCTTGTACAAACTAAAGTATACATACATATCCAAACATAGCGAGTCCACAAAAGTATATGCATGAGGCAAGTGGCTCAAGGAATGTATATGTATAGCTAATAGTTTAGACAAGATGGACATATACATGAAGTTAAAACATAAACATGAAAAACATGTACAAAATGAGAATACAAGTCAAATGCATAAATCATCAAAATTAAACTATACTAGTACATGTAATGAGTACAAATTAGCGTTCAAGTACAAACATATAATGGTCTATTTGTGGCTCACTAGTTGTACAAGTATATTTCCTAGTTTTAATAAAAACTAACATTCAAACAAGTAATTAAAAACATGAAGCATGGAAGTCAAAAATAAAGCTCATAAACATCCATATGATCAATGTGTATATGCACATGCATTAGATCTAGGACATACACATTAGTTTTAAAAAAAACAAGGTAAGAACACTAAATATAAATCCATATAAAATATGGGTGTCTCAAATAACTAAACATGTATATCACTAATCTAATAAACATGGCATATGACATAATAATCAAAACATCAAAACATGCTAAAAATGAATAATATGAAAGCATGTAAACATAATGAGAGTTAGAGATCGTTATCAAAACCATGAAGGCAACTCTCCAAGTCTCCAAAACAAGGTGGTCCTCCCACCAACTCCTTGAAAGTGATGCATCCAAATTGTCCTCTTTAAACTCGGAACGCATCCACCTCAAGGCACCATCGCTCTCACGTCATGCGAGAGCCCACACCTACATCAAAAACAATAGGGGTGGTCTTTGGTACCTACACTCTTTTGGGTCCATGGGGTTAGTTCCTTTCCTAACTCAAACAAACTTATTTGCTAAATTAGAATCATTTAAACGATCATAACAAAATTTAGCAGGGTGGCCCTTACTTCCACAATGTGTACATGTGTACACATGAGCATACATCGTGTTATAAGTGTGTCCGTGAGGAGCATGTATATGTCGTTGTTGGTGTGCATGTAAAGATGGAACTTATTTCCAAACGTGAGTGGTTCATGGCACAATGGCTCAAAGTGGAGCCCAAACAATCCATATTCTTCTTTAACAAATTTTATATCATTTCAATTATAGAAGAAGTGGAGCATGCAATAGGTGAGCTAGGTGAAGCTACACTAGCATGGCAAATATGTGAATCAATATCAATTTTCAAAGATTCATTTTTCGTTAAACAATCTTTTAATTCTTGTGAAATCAAATTTATTTTATTTTTCAAGAATTATTTCTTTTAATACAAAATCAAAATTTGAATTAAATCCTCATTTTTCTTCAAAATATATTCACAATCATTTTTACTTTTCAAATTTTGTTTTCATTAAGTGCAAGATCAAGTTGGGATTTAAGCGAGTCACTTTCACTTGAAATCTCATCCCTTTCTTGCAAAATAATCTCAAGTCTAGAAATAATTTTTATTTTCTTCTTTTAAACCAAGACTTTTCTTTTTCAAAAGTTTGTATTTTGAAATCAAATTTTCACAATTTTTAGCAAGTTCATCATCGTGGCTTGTGCTTCTATACATTCATTGCAAAATGAACTAGAGCTAGCATCAAGTTGAGTTTCCGATTGTACCTCAAGGGAGTCATTCCCTTGACCATGAAGTAAGGTTCATCGGACTCGTCTCTTCTAGATCTCCTCATCTTATCGATAATTTTTGGTAGCTCGGGAGAAGTTAAAATGCTCCATACTGCAAAAGCGGACTCATAGTGAGAAAACACATGTAAATAATCTTTATGAAGAGATGCTCTAAGTGCCTTTAGGGCTATTGCATTGGCCTCTATATGCTTTCTATCACTAGGGTAGGATTCCTTGGTAATGGAAAGGTAAACATGCAAGCCTAGGGTTTTTAAATGACAACTCATAAGAACCTTCCATATGTCAAGTCTAGAGATATCAAACTTGGGAGGAACATCCATGAGTGCAAACTATATGTGTGCAAATGCAAATGTAAATGAAGATTAGCAAAACTAAGATCACACTCCTAGGTGGTTAAACCAAATATCAGGAGCGTAGGCTCTGATACCAATTGAAGGTACACCTAGAGGGAGGTGAATAGGTGTACGGCTAATCTAATGAACTAAATGCGGAAATTAAAACTAAATTGCAATAACACTTAATACAACCAACGAGTGTAGCCGAATTCCCGGTGAAGGGCTCTGGACTAACTCTTCTTGATTCCTCTGAATAAGAGTTGAGGCACTATATGAAGCTCTCGTGGTTAAGCACAAGTGAGGCACACACAGACAAGCAAGCATATAATATGAATGAGCAATATAAAATGATGCAATGGCACAATATAAAGGGAGAGAGTTAGAGTCAATGGATCAAACACAAACAACGAGATTTGTTTCGAGTTCGAGCACCCAGTTCTACGTCCCCGCCTTCACCTAGAAGGATTTCCAATCCACTAACTTGTCTACACAGGACTCCCACACAGGGATTCTCCACTGAGGATTTGGGGCAAATACAATATGGAGTACACAACTCCTCTCTCAACCAAAACAACCTCTCACTAGAGGCTAGGTACAAGCCACAACAAACACCACCTCACACAGGAGGGGTAGGCCCTTAGCCAATAACCATAATCCACCTCTTCACTAAGAGGGATACACAACCAATCTCCACCTCTCACTAGAGGGAGCCAAACACAATCTCCATCTCTCACTAGAGGGAGCCAATCACCACTCCACAATCAACCTCTACCCAAGAGGGAATCACAAAGTAGGAGGGTTACAACAAGGTGGTATATTTCAACCTCAAACACCTTTTCCCACAAATAAAAGATCCTAGAGATAGGATAGCAGATATAACTCAAGTGTGAAAAATAAAGAGTTTGGAAATCAAAAACTCAAAGAAAAACTCAAGGAAAAACTTTAGATAGAATAGAAAATAAAGATCAAACCAATTCCCAAAGATTTTTCTTTTCAAATGATTTTCCAACTCTTTAAAAAACAAATAAAGATGAATCCTTTTGGCTCTAAAAACACTTTTGAAAATTTGTATAAAGCACTTGTAGATAGGAGAATTTTTGACTCTTAAAAACTTAACCAAAACCCCCTACAAATGGGGTATTTATAAGCTCCATGAAAAACTAGTCGTTGGGGCTATTTTTCAGCCCTGGCGGTTGACGGTCGACCGGCCCGGTCGACCGCTAACGGTCAAAAATTTGACCGTTGGAGCCTTCCGGTCGACCGGGGCAACCCGAGAGTGGGTTGCCTTCAGTCGGTCGACCGGCCCAAAGGGCTGGCTGCGTGCACGTTTGTGTGCACGTCCGGTCGCCGGCTACTGGTCCGGTCGACCGTTCCGGTCGACCGCCAGAGCCTGGCAGGGATTTTCAGAACTTGAAATTTTGGTTTTTAATTACAAATTAAATCCCATAAAATCTTCTAAAAATCCACAAAAATAAGTTCAGTATAATACTTTGATATACAAATATGTGTGAAAATTTTCAACACATATTTCAAACAATTTGAACCATTTTTATGACTTAGAAATTTTGCCGAAAACTAAATCTGTATTTTCTAAAACTTGAATTTTTGAATTGAAAATTCGTTTTGTTCAAAACTCATCCAACACAAAAACATGATATTGAAACAACTTTTAGGCATGTAGTATATGGATATAAACCAATATACATGAAATAGATATATATCAATGTTTTTGACATTTAAATCTGAAAATATGTTTTGTTAAAACACAAAACTCCAAACCCATGAATAGGCATATCAAAATAAGTTTGTCTAAGATATAAAGCATACATCTATATAGAACAAATCTAATATACATTAAACCATGTAAACTTGTATTGATACTATCTATTCATGAAAACCAAGATCGGTTAAACCAAAATCCGAAAACCAATAAACATGAAAATTTAAACAAGTGTGTGTGTTGTGAACTTGAGCATATCACACTATCTAGTCTTTACAAATGGATCTAAAAACATAATCTAAACTATGTACCGAAGTCTACTTGACGAACTCCGTCTTCAAGCCGATTCGATCCAAACCATAATCCACCGAGCTTGACTCCAACGAGTGCTATATATAATCTTGATGCTCGGGCTCTTGAATCACCATGTGAGAAGCTCCAAAATACCTTTGTTGAAGCTAATCACCTACTAATATCTTGGTTAAGTATCTGAAACTAAACATCACAAGATTATTAATAAACATAACTACATGAGTTAATATGATTAAAACTAGAGTGGAAGGCCTCTGGGCCAACAATCACTACCACCACCTTCCCTCCACCTCCTTCGCCTACTCTTCCTCAAACAAATAAACACTCCACCACCTCCTCTTCTTCCTCCTCTTTCTCTCCTTCACCATCACCTCCTCTTCAAGTTCATCACCATCATCTTGTGCCTCCTTTATCACCACCTAACATAAAACCCCTTCTCAATTAAACCTAATTTTAACCAGGACCCCTCTCTACATTCTCCTCGACCTCCTACTCTTTGTTTCCACCACCTCCAACATCACCACAACGCAATCCTGCTCTCCTTCTCCTCTCTACCACACCTCCAATATCCCCTTCGGGGCCGATGTAGCCGGCCTGTGGTATACTAATATCGGCTTGGTGGCTGATGGTGTGACCCATTTTATTTGGTTGAGTGGACTGCCTAGTGATGATGTATTCCACACTCCTAAATGGGACCTGCAATAATTACAGGAGGCATGTTGTCTACTCCCGATTATTTTTCGTGATTTGGAGATTACATCTTTGCACCTGATTGTTAAATTCTAATTGAGTTCGACGCATCTGCTTCGCAAACCACTCTTTGTGTGGTACGAACTCTCCTTGAAGGTGGGGGGCGAAGTTTGGGGTGATAAGGTGACTATAGATATTAATGGATCTTGGATTTGCTCGGTGCAATCGTAGACGCTCTGAGTCTCCTGCCCTAACACAAAAATGCCTATATGGGAACTAGAGTTTGTGTTTGTTCTCATATCATGATTTGGCTTCGGGGTTGGCCTACACCTATCCTAGCGGCCTCTGACCCTCCAACCAGAGTAGTTATAGCTATTGCATTTCGGCCATATCCTTGCCCCTGAGGGCGGTCTACTAGAACCCTCGTGATATGTTCGACTAGTTCGGTGGTTTTGCTACCCGTGCCAAAGTTCGGCGTTGGGTTAATAATGATGTTGTTCGTTGTTAGTGACGGGCATCCCATATAAGGGATTGGACTGAAATGTCGTGTTGCACCAAGAGGACACCCACTAGTTGGAGTTTTGATGAACTTTGTTGACCGCGATGAATTTAGAGAGCAAAGCATATGCCATTCCTTTGGCGACGTTTCCCACTGGGTGTGTCAAAATGTGTTCACACCCCAGGCTTGATCATCGTGATCGCAGCTGCGGTGATGCTTAGTGCGATCATGATGATCAGTATATGGGTGATGAAACATGGGAAAATAATAGAACAGGGATATTTGAAGTGCGTAATTATACAAATTGAATCAAATGTGACAGATGCAATAATAGCACAAGAAAAAAGCATAGACTATTTGCATTACGCAGATTGCAGGCCATGTTTCATTAAAATATATGATATTACAATACAAAACAAGAGGTACCTAATTATCTAAGATGATTCTGGAGGTAGGAGGTCTTGAGGAGACTTGGGGCGTTCCGGAGACTTTTGAGATAAATAGATAGAAAGCTTCTACATAGTACTAAAGTGATCATTTGAAGTGCTCCTCCTAAGGCGCATGGCGCGGTCGATAATGGGGCTGAGAAGCTGATTTGATTATAATACTATCATTGGATTGATGTTGAAGGAACCTGGAATCATTCGTGTTTGCTCCAATTCATAGCGTGAAGAGGATCTAAAGTCCACGACATCTGATAGCTTCAAATCATGTCTGTTAGAGAGGTGAAACTGCCTCTAATTTTCTATTGGAACCGCCTTGATCCATTAACAACCAGATCTTAGTAAATCTAGGCTGCTGAAATAGTCGTTGTTACGCTGAAGAGGATATGAGGGTTGTTATCCAATAACTCCAAATCTTCGCATATCGAGGAGTTGAAATCGCTATCAGTACTGGTCGCAATCCTTGTGTTATTGTAACTTTCTATCTCATTATCTCACATGAGGCAAAACCTATCTTACACTATTGGATTCGTACGGAATTATAGTTTCCAACGATCCTCATTTTGGATCAATCTGTAGCAGTTCCAGTTACTAATATCGTTGAACTAAATAATAATATGGGTTTTTCTTCTAATCTTCGACATCATCTTCTCTGTAATTACTGCAAAATCCTGTATTAAAATCATATAATTTGGCCACAATACTAACCTATTTATCACATCCTCGAGATCATAGTGTCGGCTATTAACAATCATAATGTATGTGTGCTCAAGAGTACCCTCTTGACATTCTCAATCCCAACGCAGTAACTATTTTCAATACTAACTCTAAGAGCATGATAATCACACATACATTTCCATATATATATAAGAACAACTATCTGACTCACGAGTCTAGCACATATTATATAGAATACATATCGTGTTTAGTTTTTATATATATAAGCATGAACTATACAAAGATTACAATACAAATTTATTTCTAGATAATTAACTCTCTATATGATTTCCAAAAGAAATGTCCACTAAGCTTTAATTCAGACATTTATCTTTATCACGACCTGAAAATTTATTAATATAAAAGAGTAACCTCGATAACTTAGTGAGTAAATTCATGCAAGAAATCTAAGAAGTGTTATACAATTAACTATACTAAGCATAATTTATGCATCAAAATATAAAACATGAACATGAATTGAACATATAAAAAAGGAGCTTGATAATACAATAAAATAAAGCATTCAGAATAGACATTCCAGTGATTCTATTCATCAACTGGAGAGTTCAATTCACTTAACTATTTATTTTATTAGTCTCTTATATTAATACCTTGTATTTCACCGAATGTATATGTTATCTAGATTTATCTCAACATTTTGTGCATAAAACCTTACGACATATTAAATAGTCATTCCAGTATCTTTTATCTTACTGTACTCAAGATAGAGTATATTCATATCAGTACACTTGTGTACATATATCACAAGCACAATACATGTAACATGTAATGCAAGTATGCACAATTTCTTCTTTACTCCTCACTAAACCCATCCTCTCTCTCTCTCTCTCTCACTCTCTCTCTCTATATATATATAATATATATGTATGTATGTATGTATGTATGTATGTATGTATGTATGTATGTATGTATGTATGTACGTACGTATGTATGTATGTATGTATGTACCTGTGTGTGTGTGTGTAGAGATAACCTTGTGTCATTCCGGAAGGATTCGAGCCTGAATCCTTCCCACTCAAATACCAACTTCCGACATTCAAATACAAAATTCACTTCGTTGAAGTTGATCTATATTATTTAAAGTAACTAAAAATAAAAAAAATCAAGTGTTTTCAAATTTTTTTTGCCCATTCATCAAGCGGCACAAAATGGACGACTGAAAGTAGTGAATTGGGTAGATCTATGTTCTTTAGACAAACAAATTCTCAATCCGGCCATTTGGCCATGATATAACCATTTAAAAATTCCTATAAAATAATTTTTGTTAGGTTTCAAATGTTCTACACCGTTAAACTAACCGACTCACTATTTAGGCTATCCTTTTTCTCCTACTTGATGCATGTGAAAAAAGTATTTGAAATACTTGATTTTTAATTTATAGATACTTGAAATAATATAGA